>CAKAOI010044854.1:0-14083 GCA_916701655.1 Sebastiscus albofasciatus | reverse complement strand
TCACACAGCACCCTCTCTCACCCTCCTCCATCACACAGTACCCTCTCACATCCTCCTCCATCACACAGCACCGTCTCTCATCCTCCTCCATCACACGGCACCGTCTCTCATCTTCCTCCATCACACAGTACCGTCTCACATCCTCCTCCATCACACAGCACCGTCTCACATCCTCCTCCATCACACAGCACCCTCTCTCTTCCTCCTCCATCACACAGTACCCTCTCTCACCCTCCTCCATCACACAGTACCCTCTCTCATCCTCCTCCATCACACAGCACCGTCTCACATCCTCCTCCCTCCTCTGGGTTCTGGACTTACTGAAACTCCTTCAAAGGAGCTGGTGTTCATGGCTCGATAGATCTCAGCTGTGATGTCTCGCTTGTTGTAGTTGAATTCCTCCAGCCGGTGACCTTTGGTCTTTAGGGGTCCCACGGTCTTGTTGAGGGCCAGGGCCAGAGCCCACACAGCGTCGTAGGCCAGGGGGGCCTCCTGGAAACCGCCCGTATCCTCTGGATTCATGCCCCCGAGTTTAGACATCAGCTGGGCTGTAAACTCCTGAGAGGTCTGGAGAGGAGAGGACGCGGTCAGACATAGAGCTCGGTTACACACGGAGGATGTTCAGGGCCATAAAAGCAGAACATCTGAATGTGTTGATCGCACATCAGAACATGTACAGTTCTGAGTGATGTCAAACGGTGATATCGCTCACTCTGAAAGGTGAACTTGTTCTCCTTTCTGAGACTTGAGTAGGAACCTGCTAGCCCAGGGCTCAGCAACCTTTACTATCCTTCACTATCACAAGAGACATTTTAGGCAAAAAAATCTGTCTGGAGCCGCAAAACATGTGATCACTGTGATGAAGGTAACGCAGTTTATAGTCTCAGTATATAGTATATCAGTCTAATACAGTGAGGGCCAAAGAGACAATGGACTACGGAGTATTAGGACACACTGAGGGAAAACACATCTGAGATTTACACAATAAAGTCACAACTTTACGAGAATAAAGTCGTAACTTTATGAGAAAAAAAGAAAATAACACGTAAAACTGCTACTTTATAATATTCCGACAAGACCCCGAGGTATTTGAACTCCTTCACTCGGGGTAAGGACTCACTCCCTACCCGGAGTCGGCAATCCAAGAACAGTGCCTTCCAAATCCTTTACAAGTTGCTACTGCAGAAACGATTCATTTGATTGTATCATCGTCTGCCATCCCTATCATTATATAACAGGCTTTATCTCTGTAGCTCGAGACGCTGCTTCCATCAATCTACTCTCCAAAGTAACTGCTGAACTCTCAGAACACAGCAACATCAGTATAAATACGTCCAGTGGAGCGGTCGGTTGTAAACAAGCCGAGGGTTTATTCAGATTATCTGAACCACTATATTGAATGTAAAAACCTGAAGATGAGCATCACTCTAATAGATGATAATCCCTCATTGCACAGGAACACCACAACGGTGCACAATTCAATTCAGGTCAAACCAAGTTGGTCCGTAAACTGTGATGAATTTACAACAACGAAGACGACAGTTTAATCAGTTCACCTTGGTTTCCCCTGCTAACCTGGAGGTTTGTATTCAACCTGTCTGATCATATAACTGTTTGGGTTTGTTCACCTGTTGGACCAACTAACTAACAAATACAGAAACGTTGGTAAAAAAGATAAAACCCAAGTTGAAATAACTTTATGGTTTGGTGAGTTTTAGCTGGAGCACGGAAGACGCTGTGACCCGCCTGCTACACCTCCTCCTCCAGCACCTGGACTCCCGAGGCAACTTCTCCAGGAGTCAGAGGGTGGAAGCAAAACCCCGTGGCGCAATGAAAGTGAGGTCCGGCGCGAGCCAGCTGAGGTGGGATCCCAGCCCAGGGGGGTCGCCCGCACCGTTGGGGAGGTGGACCCGAAAGACGGTGACGAGAGGTCAACGCCACGCTGCCGTAAAGTGGTATCAGTGCCGTTGTATCGGAGCCGTTTTGCGAGTACGAGTACATGAGCAGAGTATCGGACCCGATACTTGTATCGGTGTTGGTGCATCCCTAACGCCAGCAAAACAAAGGAAATAGGATTCGGTCCCATCTCACCTCAGCACCCTGTTATCATCAACGCCCAAGTTGATGGGGTTGACAGCTTCAGACACCTCGGAGTGACTCTGGACCACAAACTCAGGATTGACCAGCACACCGAAGACCATCAGTCATCCGTAAACTTAAAGGTCTTTATGTTTCCCCCGTCTCCTCCTACTGCTGTACCAGGGGGAGAGGGGGAGCAGTCGTACTCGGGCTCGGTACGGATCAACCAGACCCTCAGTCTTCTGACTCTCTATTAACGTCTCTCTCTAAACTTTCTGCTTCTGAAACCAGATGCATCGCCTGCATCGTCAGGTGAGCTCCTCTAACACTCGAAGACAATTATCACCTTCATTTCAGACTGTCTCATGGGGCACAACATGTGAACCCCCCCTCTGTTTTAATTATGAAGAGCTATTAAAAACTCTCATCTGTCATCATTTAGTACACAAATCCTTTAGAAACAAGTTTTGACCATTCATATCAAATCAGCTCGTTGCCAACCTGCAGTATAGTATAAACTATATATAAATATAGTATAAACCCTTTACAGCTGAACCTCTGAACCCTCTAACATCACCATCAGACCACATTTTACTCTTGTACTTTGGGTTTTCAACTTTGTTAAATCGCAACCCTCATTCTAATCTCATGGTTTCCTCCCAACTGATTAGACTTAGTTGTATTTATCTTCATTTTACTAGAAATGTTCCTTCATGTTTTTCTTAACCTTAAGCTACGAATGGTAATTATCTGTCCAACAGAACATGTTAGAAGTTGCTCACTGTGCACGTTTATGAAATGTATTACAATACATTCATGTCAGAGACTTGTGTGTCCAAAGTGACTTCCTTTATTTCTTCTCATACTCATGTTAGGAGCAATTTGGGGTTTCGACAAGCAACGACTGAGCCCCGACATGCCGTCGGTACAAAAGATCAAATGCATCATTTAACTCAGTGATCAGATGTGTGGTCAGTCCGTCACCGTGTCGAATCCAGCCAGAGAAAGCGCACGGCGATCGGTGTATATCATTCAGACACTGAGCTGGAGACGACAGAGAGACGAGGCTGAACGCCGTCTACGCCTCACAGCCGGCATCGCTTCATCCCTCTTTGATCAATAAGAGGCCGTTCCTGCATCTCCAGTGCTCCGCTGGTCACTTAAACAGAGCTTCCAGACAACGGGGCAGAGAACACGCTCTGAACGTCAATACAAGTCTGGCCTCTGAGCTTCACGCAGTTTTAGTTTCAGCAGCAGCATACAGAGCCGCATCCTGGAAACACTACCCAGCAAGCACCTGGGCAACCAAACACTACCCAGCAAGCACCTGGGCAACCAAACACTACCCAGCAAGCACCTGGGCAACCAAACACTACCCAACAAGCACCTGGGCAACCAAACACTACCCAGCAAGCACCTGGGCAACCAAACACTACCCAGCAAGCACCTGGGCAACCAAACACTACCCAGCAAGCACCTGGGCAACCAAACACTACCCAGCGAGCAGACACACGTCCAAAAGACGTCCACTGAGGAGCCAGAATGAAAGTTTTTGCGATGTCTTTTTTAAACGTCTTTTTAACGTTCAACCATTGATGTCAACCTGAGTTCAGAGATCAAAGATGATATTTCTTTAAAGATGTTTTACAGATTTGAGCAGTAGGTCTGTCGCCATGGAAGAACCACACTCCAGTAAAGATAATCTCGAGTATACAAGAAGAGCACGGTTAGAGTACTAAAACTGTGTTGGTGCATTCATCATCTGATTCTGGATCAGCACGAAGATATCGCCCGTCCTCACCAGGTTGGAGGCTCCTCGCACCGTCTCTGGGTTGAGCATGACGATCTCAGTGGTCACGTGACCCTCCACAGCCTCCGTCATCTGCTCCACGGTACAGTTGATGGACGGGTCCTTGATCTTAAACCAGTTGTCTGCGTACCAGCCGATGAGGAACCACACGTACTTCTTCCCGTACAGCTTCTCCTTGTACACCTGCAGAAGGATGACGGAGCAACGACAGCTGACGTTGGGTGAAGGTTGGGGGGGTACACCCTGGACAGGTCACCATCGACTATCACACTCACATTCACACCTACGGGCAAGTTCACCTGCATGTCTTTGGACTGTGGGAGGAAGACACCCGGAGAGAACCCACTCTAACACGGGAGAACATGCAAACTCCACACAGAAGAACCTCAACCTCAACCTGCGACCCTCTTGCTGTGAGGCGACAGCGCTAACCGCTGAACCACCGTAAAGCTCCATATATAGAACATGCCTACAGTGTAATTCTTCCTTTAAATTCAAGTCTGTCACGGATGAATGTGAACAGGAGAACACATTACCTCACAGAAGACTTTCCTGGCCTCCGTCTCGTAGAACAGGCCCACAATAATTCTGGCGTCTTGGCGCTGAACAAGAAAAGGAGAGTCACACACAGGGTGGATTATATTCATGCTGTTATATCCATGCCCGTCTCGACTACGTCCTTTGGCATCACTTCAGGATTAGGCAACAAAACCACTGTAGTCAGTTTTAGGAAAGAACTACATAGTTGGGCTTAAAACGTCCACGTTTGTAGTGAAAATGACGCTGAACGCTGTGAACGCGGGACACGAACGAACAGCTGATTGCAACGTGAAAGTGAAACTTAACACACGGGATGGATACGAACAGCGGTCTCCTGGATGAAAGACCACGTCACCACAGTCACTCCCGACATGTTACCAGCGTTTAAGGGCGCCTTGTGTGGCGGTAACAAGCCTCAGTATCTGGGTGACATCTTTAAGTCTCTTGCACACCAAAACTAGGCCGGCACGCTGCGCAAGGTCATTGTAAAGTGTGTGTGTGTGTGTGTGTGTGTGTGTGTGTGTGCGTCAGGAAGGAAGTAAGTCAAGCTGACACTTCTCATATATTATTTTATTATTAATATGTTATTTTATTTTTTCTCCACAACCATCTGGTGACCCAGGTTGAGAACCACTGACCTAGATACGTTTAAAAGTACGTTTAGATGGAACAAGCAGGGCCGACTTCTACACACTGAAAGGATCAGAACAGCTGCCTGGTACGTGTGTGAAGAATGAAGGATGAACGGGGAATATCTGGCACCTTGAGGTTTTTGACAGCCACAGCCGGGTCGGTGAGGAAGCTCTGACGGACGCTGATTTCTATCCCCGCCTCCTTCACCCTCTCCTCCAGATCATCCAAAGTCTGTCAAACACAGAGACACACACACAGTGATGAGCACGCAGAAGATGACAGAACGAGAGAAGCGGGAGGGGGGAGCGATAGATGATGGAACGGTTGGTTGAGGAAAAGAAATTTGAAGAAGAGTAAACAGCAATTGAAGTAGGAGCAAAGTAGTGAGGGGGAAGATGAGGTGGTGGTTTAGAAAGATGATGGGGGTGATATCAACAGATATAACAGCAGGTGACGAGACAGATGCAGAGAGAAACCAATCAATGGAAGGTGGATGTGAAAGCAGACGGAGGGAGAGGAGAGAAATACTTCTGGAACAAAACACCTCCAGGATGTTTTCAAACTTAACACAGAGAACTTGCTCAAATCTTGAAATGCTGAGTATTTCTCTTACTACGGCCCCATGCACACCGCTGCAACGTGCACACCGCTGCAACGTGCACACCGCTGCAACGTGCACACCGCTGCAACGTGCACACCGCTGCAACATGTACACCGCTGCAACGTGCACACAGCTGCAACGTGCACACCGCTGCAACGTGCACACCGCTGCAACATGTACACTGAATCCAAAGCCTGACAGGTCTGTTGTGCCTAGTTACGGTTGCTAAGCCATGATTGGACGATCACTGTTCGGGGGAGGGGTTTAGCGCAGCGTTGATTTTGGCAACTATTTTAGATTTAGTCCTAGTCTTACACTTCAGACGAAAATGCTAGTGTTATAGACATTTTTATGGTGGCCGTGAGGGTCAAAACACGTTTCACAAAACATGACATTTCAGAAAACGGGTTTAGTGATATTTCGTTGTGTTTGGACCCTCAGGGCCACCGTTCATTTCAGGCAGTTATCCTTCATTGTTTTGTCTATATATATATATATATATATATATATCTAGATATATATATATATATATAGATATATATATTAGGGATGCTAATTTTGAACAGCAACAAACAGTGTGTGTGTTTGTGCTACGTTAGCAGCTCTAGCGTTGCCGGAGGCTTCGTGCTCGCCGCCGCCACACGTAGTCTGAGTAACTTCAGTGAGTGTCCAACAGACCGTGTGTGTGTTGGTGTGTGTGTGTGTGTGTGTGTGTGTCTGTGTGCGTCTGTGTGTGTGTGTGTGTGGTGAGTGTGAGGTTGTTGGTGGCGTTCTAGCTGTGATCGTAGGTGTAGCAGTGTGTGGACAGTTTATTTGTCGGTGAATAAATGCTATGAAACTACAACTCCTCCGCTCCACTGAGCCGGAAAGACCGGAGCCGACTTCCTGTATCCTGCAACTCCGGCTCCGCCTCTTAAGGTGGACTGTTAAGGTGGACCAGCTTTTCTCCTTAAAGAGACGAGCCGCTCCAACATTTCTTTTAACCGTTTTAATTTAATCGGTTAAAATGCTTAATGTCGGTTAACGGTTAAACTTTTAATTATTAATATGCCTAGTATATACTGTATATATACGTGTATATATTGCATGTTGCTATCGTCACCATTAGTGTTTAATGATGTCGGTGCCGCCTCGTCATCGTCTCGTCTTAGTCGTGGATAAAAAGCTCATTGAGGAACATATTTGGTCTTGGTTTCCGTTAACTAAATTAACGCTGGTTTAGCAGAAGGTCAGTTCACAGATTTATTCGACGTATAATCGCTGAGCTGAGAAGAAGTTTGTCGGGTGATGTCCTGTAATTTAGTACCGTTGTTTGACTTTAACTACCTTTCAGCTCTTTTAGTTGAATACGTGACTTACCGATGTAAAAACTTCTGTTGTTTGCTGAATGGTGGCGATCTTGGTCCACTTCCACTTCTGGAAGAGCTGCACCCGGGTGGGGTTGTGCAGGGTGGCGGACGGATGAGTGCGGAAGAAGGTGGGAAAACGCTGGCGGTTGGACAGAGCCGGAGAGCTGGAGCCGTACGACAACTGAGAGGGAGGGAGACAAACACAACCATGTTAAAGCTGGCGTCATCCTGATGACTAACAAGGAAACAAACAACACAAAAACAGCCATGTTAGAAAGGAGTAACTAACAACAAAGCATTTACATTTTCATCTGATTAAATTCTAAACTCCAGATCTCTAATCCAAATCTTACTATTGGGCCAGCAAGTTTCTGATTGGTTTAAATTGTACCTGTCCAATAAAATATTGTGTCTCAAGGCTCAATTCTTGGTTCAGTCCTATTCTCTGATGACACGGCCGTATCTCTCTTTAAATCACCATCGTTCTCTGAAGCTAGACGCAGTGCGCCTCAGAGCAGACAAAAGAATGGATGGGTCAAAATGTTCTATAACTTTTACTGTGTGTGACAAAAAACAGCCCGTTCTCACTCCCGAGTCATAAAATACAGCCCGGTCAGCGGCCCGACGCGTCAAACTATGATACTCTTCGTGGCCGTAGTTGTGACGGGAGTAAAGAATGAAGTCAGGAGATGCAGTATAAAGAGTGATAAAGTCTGCGACGTAGGGAGCAGCAACAGACGTGAAGGTGATCTATTGACAGTGTATTGACATTATACCAGCAGCATTACTTCAGTTCACATGTCTGTATCTGTAGAAAATGTCACAGACATGAAAAAACTTCTGGCTTTCATTTCAAAATAAAGCATTTTTTTCTATTTTTCTAAGAATTCCTTAATTTGTTAACATGAAGCTTTTACAGTGTTGTAGAACATGCAGTGACTTGCAGAGCTCCATGAATGAATATAGTACGGGGTTTTAATTGTGGATTATTACTATTATTTACAAAGTACCACACGTTTCTTAACCTTTCTCTGTCTAATATAAATATAAATGACATTCATAAGGAAATGAAACGGCCATTATGAAAGGAGAACTCTATGTAGAAAGAAACGCTGCTGGTGTGGACGCCTGACGCGTGAATCACGCAGAAGTTATTATCGCTATAGTTAAAGTTATTATTGCATTATCATTAATATTGTGACATGACCATTTTTTATTGCATTAAAATGTATATCGGTGTTATCATAAACAATACGATATGGCACACCTGAGCTGCATGTGTTTGGACTGCGGTGTGGGGTGACGGTGCTAACCACCGTACCGCCGTGCCACCAAGCATTCTGATTCACCGTTGTTGTTTTGTTATTTTGTTATTTTGTTGTTTTGTTATTTTGCAGTCGGTGAAATATGAACATTTTGTTTTTGAGGATCCACAGAAAGTTCTTACCACTATGAGGTTCCACATGCGAGCAGCCTCGGCCACCAGCGTGGACACGGAGCTGCAGCCCGGCATCAGCACCACTTTAATGGGCTCCGTGTACAGAAGGTCGTACAGCAGCTTGGTGGCCTCGCCTGGATCGCACTGTGGACACACAGACAGCGGGACAGTCAGTATGAGAAACACAACAACCTACAGAGGTAACGCCGTTACAACATCACATAAATAACAAGGACCCTTTGTCACAGGTGTGTGCAATATGCAGGATGACCTCAGGTTTCATAGTGAAAAGACATTTTAATGCCTGCTGGCAGAGGTCTACTGTAATACTGTATTACTAAATGAAACAAGAAATTAGAATAGAATAAGAAAAACACTACAAGAAACCGTCTAAGAGATGAAACACACCGATCAGCCACAACATCATGACCAGCTGCCTAATACTGAGTAGGTCAATACTCCTTGTGTATATGTATATCTGTACCACGCTACACAGAGCTGAGGCTTAGCCAGCAGCAGGGGGGGGGCAAGGTGAGGCACGCTCCAAGGTCACCTCAACCTGAGTCCTGACACAGCGTCTCCCTGTGTAACGCCGGGGGAAACATTTACCCTCCAGTCGAGCCCCGTTATCTTCATCCATACTACGCTGTTCCTCTACAGCTGATCGTCAATGACAAATCAATAAGCTCTTTAAATGATAATGATGAGGGCGCGGCGGCCGCTCATCACTAAACGGTCATGTCTGGAGGACTGATTGTGTTTTTACTTTTGTCATCATGTCATTAACATTTGTCATTGTGTCACATTACTCCACACAGACCGCCTTCAGAAATCAATGATTATATAAATCTATGTATGATGAGAGTTAAATCAGAAAACAGGGTTCACATTGCTCAACTTCACTCACATCGTGTTCCTTCATGATGCAGATCAAACACACATTTGGGAAATGACATTCAGACTCAACTCTGATTTGAACACATATACTTGAAATAAATGTATTGTGGTGTACAAGCAACGCATTTTTCTCTTCATATTCCTATTTCAAAACGTTTTTTGCTGATTTCTGATATTCTATTTCTCAACAAAGAAACACTGGAGTCTCCCAGATAGTGCAACAACACTATATTGTTAATGTTATGCCCATCAGATTGAATTATTTCACATTCTATCTGAGAAACAAGACGTTTTTTCATCAGTTTGACACAGAGGATCGCTCTAATTACTACAATACCCATCTGCCATTGCTATGGAGAGGAAGTCAGTCGTGGCTGCAACAATTTCAAAACGCTTCGTTGTTTCAGCTGTGAATAAAACACAACCACATACTGTAGACGCCAAATTCATCCAATGTTGTAATAATAAAACTAGAAAGTCACTCAGAGAGCGCAGACCTCCACCGAGGTGCCTGACGGCTGGTGTTGAGTCTGGATATCTCAAGCCTTGGGCCTGGAACGGCTGAGACCCGGTTCAATGTTCTTCAATGTTCAATTTTAAAGGTGTCAGAAAGTCAACACAGGATCCTCAAATGAATCTCTTCATGCTGTACCGGGACGGTGCAAGAAGCAGAGTTTCATTGTGTTTCAATATCAGCAGACAAAAACACAACCAAACCCGAGCCGTTCCGGACGCGACTCCGGACGGCTCCACATCACAACCCTAGGTACTAGATCAAAGAGCTCATCCCACCTCTCCTGCCATCTATCTTCGTATCCTCCACTTTTACTGGACTCTATCAAAATATCCACTAATCAGCACGTACCATGCATGATGCTCTGGAGCCCCCCCGACAGCCATTATGTCAGGGACAGACTCCCTGTTTTGGGCCCTTCAGTGGCAGCCTTGTCCCCGCAGCTGCGAGGTGATTTGGAGTTCGTTTGCATTACATCCCTCAGAGCTGTGAGTTACAGCACTGGGGTCTAATGAAAGTACAGCAGCACTGTGATTGTACGCTGTTTCAGTAATAAACACAGGGTTATAGGATTAATACTTTTATCATTGTTTATCACATTTTCATATAGTTAAAAAGGGATCACTTCTACACTGGCGGTGCTGTGAGGTGGTCGGCTTGTTATTAACGCGCTGTGTTTCCGTGTGAAGGAGGTAATTATTAATAATAATAATAATAATTAATTAAGAGTAATTATTTTTATTAAAAATGAACATTTCCTGTTGCCGCTCCTTCACAATGAAAGTATTTCATCGGACAGACACTAGGTTGATTTTATTGCGAAGGAGCAACAGGAACATATTTGTCACCGACATTACCGCCCACCGCTGTTGTTTGGGTAAAGAAAATACTCCTTC
Organism: Sebastiscus albofasciatus; assembly: GCA_916701655.1. Lineage (NCBI taxonomy): Eukaryota > Metazoa > Chordata > Actinopteri > Perciformes > Sebastidae > Sebastiscus > Sebastiscus albofasciatus. Next base: position 3,326 of record CAKAOI010044854.1, on the reverse strand, counting down.
ACAACAAGACATGGATATTATGGGCTGCTTCTGGTTGGCAGTGATCTCAGTGAGGAACGTTAGGAGAACACACAACAACAGCTGAATAAATGAAGGAATACAGCGTTGTGTTTGGGTGGCAACGGGGCTATTTCTGCCCTTAATGACTTAAATCTGGAGACCAGCTGAGACTGCAGCTGAACAGATCAGCCAGACCGACACACACACACACACACACACACACACACACACACACACACACACACACACACACACACTGAACTTTTACTAAAAGACAAACCTGGATGGCGACTGCACTGTCAGTTTAAAGGATTTCTTTTTGACAATCACAACCATTCTTATTTATCCCTCACGGTTTATTTTTTCTTTTGTCTTCACCGGCGTTGGTTTGTCTGTCTGTTAGCAGGATTATTCCCAAAGTCTGCGATGGATTTGAATGTAATTTTTTTGGAGGGGTGGAGTGCAGCACAATGAACAATCCATTCGATTTTGGTGGCGATCCGGATCATGTTCCAGATTCAGGAATATTTTTACGGATTCCGATCAGCGCTTTCAGACCTCGGGTTATAACACATGCACAGTGTAGCTGATGACGCGTTGATGACACGTGACCCCGCCTCCTTCCTCCTTCTGATGGTTCGTGTCCACAGGGGCGTTTTTTATCGGGACGCGATGCTTCCCAGCATCGGACGCTTGGTGTGCTGTCCCTAGAAACACTCGGCTCCTGATTGGACGAACGCTTTCCCGCCGTCGGCTGCTGCTCCCAGCTTTCAAACTGGAACCAGTCTGGAGGCTCGTTTGGAAACTTTCTTCTCTTATTTCACGTCAATAGTTCACTGAGATGTTTCTGAAGACATTTGAGGAGAGAGATAATCCATGTTGATGAATCTGTCTTTATTTTGGATCAACAACGTTTATTTAAAAGATCCTCAGGAGTTTGGAGAGGCGGAGAGTCGCGTCGGACGCCCGTGATTTACATAAAGTAGACGAGCCCTCAACTTTATGCAAATGAGGAGCGGGCATCGTGACGCCTAGTCTCTCAAATCGCGACGCCACGCTACCAGAATGCATTGCGCGGCTGCTTACATAGACAATGAATGGGGAGCGTGGAAAGAACGCAGGCTGTGGACGCGTACCGTGAGAGCAGAGATATACATGTGTGGATGTGTGTGTGGAGCTGCTGCCCTTCCGCGGTGAGAGAGAACAAAGCGGTAGCTGACGGGATGAGAGACAACGTAGTGTAACGTTCTACAGACATCACAAAGCTGCTGGATGAGAGAGGCACCCGCCGTGACGTCACACTGAAACACACCGTGTTAACAACAAGCCGACCGCCTCGCGGTACTCTGCGCTCTCCGAGAGCCATTCTAGTTATGACTGATTTCCTCTCAGATGTTACCCAACAGAGAGCCGATACAGTCGGGTACCATCACTTCTTAAATAGCGCAGGAGAGCCTTTTCAATGAACTTGAGAGTTTCAATCATAATTACAGTAACGTCCCACAGAGGAGCCAGAAGAGGTGCTGTTAATAATAATAATAATAATCTTTTAATTCAAAGCAATGAAGCCCTGAAAATAAGGCATCTGAGGTTTGACTCCATCCCGTAGAATTATATTCAGTAGTTTTTTAGATGGAGTATAAAATCAACTAGGAGGAGATGTTTCATTAAATAATGAGCCATCCCTTCTAAATTACCTTTATGAGGCAAACATGGGATTAAATGCTGCTATATTTAATACTTAGCGGATCACTGAACGTCTCCATGTTTGGAACGGCTCTGTCAGTTACAACCATAAACATTTAAAATGGGCTCTGCATCATTTCATGCTGCGGTGTTTTCGAACATCAATAGCTGACAGGATGTATAAACTTGGACAAAAGCTGTTTCCTAGCAACCGGCTCTGGAAACGCTCTGCATCCCGTCTGCGAGGGTATAAAATCCATTCCTGTGTGAGTTAGAGGAGGCTGCCGAGCCATGAGCTGGATTTCCTCTCCTCACCTAACGACACAGAGTCAACCGGCTCAGTAACAAGCGACCGCTTCAGTCCTGAATCAAACAGATTGGTTTGTTAAAGCCGGACCGCCGTAATCCGGGGCTGACTCATTGATTAACCCTGCTGGCACTCAGGGGAAATCACCGACACATTCAAATGAGATCGCTGCAATGTCCCCGCCCCCCCCATCCCATCCCATCCCATCCTCATCCGACACTGAACCTCTGGGACCCGCCTTTAACTTCCAGCACTGCAGCGTCCAAACCAAGAGTCAGCAACCTTCACTATCTAAAGAGACAAAATCTGTCTGGAGCCGCAAAACATGTGATCATTGTGATGAAGGTAACTCAGTTTATAGTCTCAGTATATAGTATATCAGTCTAATGCAGTGAGGGCCAAAGAGACAATGGACTACGGAGTATTAGGACACATTGAGGGAAAACACATCTGAGATTTACACAATAAAGTCACAATATTACGAGAATAAAGTCAGAACTTTATGAGAAAAAAAGAAAATAACACGTAAAATTGTACGTGTCCAGACAGACATCCAATCATCTCTTCAGCAGATCTCAGGACAAAGCTTTAGAAACGCTCTCTTCACTAAATGATGGAGGGAGTCTTTTTTTGGGCTTTGCAGCTCGAGGTGCTGGACTGTGATCAGCCGGAGCTCCGTCAGAGCATGTTCAGTGTTAGATGTGTGGTGTTGGTGTGGAGGTCTGTGATCCAGGAGTGCTCCTTCTTACATTTGGCTCAACATGGCTTCCTTAAATCATCCAGCCATCTGCTCCTGTTATGATTCCAGGTGCATCATGACACTGTCTTTGTCCAGCAGTGTTTGTTTGGACTGTAGTTGTCTTGGTTACTGTTGTCATGCCGACCCCTGCCCTCGTTTAAGTGACGATCCATAGAGCAGCTCAAACCAATCAGCGTGATGCTTTTAAAAATCAATGGCTAAATAACGCTTCAAAATAAAAGGGGTGGGCTTGACCTCTGACCTCAAAATGGGTTCTATGGGTATGATGGATGGATCAGACTAGAGACCTAGAGCATTCAGAGGATGGATGGATCAGACTAGAGACCTAGAGCATTCAGAGGATGGACGGATCAGACTAGAGACCTAGAGCCTTCAGAGGATGGATGAATCAGACTAGAGACCTAGAGCATTCAGAGGATGGATGGATCAAACTAGAGACCTAGAGCATTCAGAGGATGGATGGATCAGACTAGAGACCTAGAGCATTCAGAGGATGGATCAGACTAGAGACCTAGAGCATTCAGAGGATGGATGGATCAGACTAGAGACCTAGAGCATTCAGAGGATGGACGG
>CAKAOI010044853.1:0-54652 GCA_916701655.1 Sebastiscus albofasciatus | reverse complement strand
GTCTTTTTGAATTCACACTTAATAATAAATTCTTCCTAAAATTATTAAAAGTAATTTTCTCTTGTCTGCAGTCATGACGAATACCAGAAGACAGCTGATTGGCTGATGTCTCAGACGAAGCATCGCCCCCAGGTGGCGATCATCTGCGGGTCCGGACTGGGCATGCTCGCCGACACCCTCAAGTGTCAGGACTCCTTCGCTTATTCTGACATACCGGGCTTCCCACAGAGCACAGGTAATCTGAATATACAGTTTTATTATTTTAATACTAACAATATTACATAACAAGGCTGAATCCTAACCGAGGCGGCTCGGGTTCGAATCTAGCCTCTCTATCCCCCTTTCTAAACTGTCCACTGTCCTATCAAAAAAGGCTTGAAAATGCCCAAATAATCTAATAAGTAGTAAGTAAATCTATGTTAAATTTTCAATTATACGTCAGTGTTGAATTCACTAACTGTGACATTAATCTCTAAAACTGGACACAGAACACACACAGAACTGCTCAAAGATAGCCGACCAGAATTTCCAGATCGATGATGAATCGGGAAAATATTCATCAATCTCCTCAAACTGAACATCAAACAACAGCTGATCTGGAGGAAGCTGATCATTTCTGATTATAAAATTTGTCAGGGATGACGATACGAGGTTAAAGGTACAGTGTGTAGGATTTGTTGGCATCTAGTGGTGTGGTCCAGACTGCAGCCAACTGCCCCTCCGCTCACTCCTCCCTTTCCAAGACTGTAGTAACGTAGTAACCTGAGCCACCAAAACCGTGGTAACTCCGTTCGCCTCGCTCAGATGCCATCCTCACCATGATAACACTACTTTAGGAGCAACAGAAGTCAGACGGCGGTTGGCGGTATCACGGTTTGCATTCTGCGGCTCACGTTACCGCAGTTTCACAAGCATATCTGAGAACTACGGTGGCTTTCAGGTAATGTAAAAACATGAAAGGCTCTCTGTAGAGAGTACTAAAGGCGTTTTCATATGGACGACTGATTCGTACCGTGCCCGAGTACGGTTAGCATACTAATACTAATACTAGCATAGCTCCACCGAATGAGAAAAGAAATGCACCTTCCAACAGCTCCAAAGCTGTCTGGTTACAGGTTTACATGTATATTTATATTTCATTTGTGGGTTAATTGGCATCACTCTACCTGTCTCTCACTGTAATCCTGACTGTGTGTGTTGCAGTTCAGGGTCATGCAGGTCGGCTGGTTTTCGGGGAGCTGAAGGGGAAGACATGTGTGTGCATGCAGGGTCGCTTCCACATGTACGAAGGACACTCACTTTGCAAGGTAAACACACAAACACACACACACACACACGTGTGTGTATGGTAAATATGAAGCTACCACCAGCAGCCACGGACAAGAAACTGAGGGAAATGGCTCTATCTCTGTCAAACTGTTACAAAATCCACCTACCATCACCTCCACAGCTCACTAATTACCACACTGTATCTCATTTGTTTAAATCTGTACAAAAAAAGTGTAAAAATGACAAATTTGCAATTTTATGGAGGTTATGTGCCAAACTATTCCTTACCAGGCAACCAGCAGAGACTCCAGGAAGTTACTGGTACCAGCCAAGACACGGTCCGGTACATAACCCCCTGTAAAATGCCGTATTGTCGTTTTTATGTAGTTTTTTTTGTATGAATTAAACCAACAAACTACAGTGGGTTAATTAACGAGCTTTGGAGTTTCTGGTAGGTGTATTTTGTAACTGTTAGACAGAGCCAGGCTAGCTGTTTCCTCCTGTTTTCATGCTAAGCTAAATTAGCCATCTGCAGGTTGTGACTACATACTGGGGTGTTTTGGAGGCAGTGAGGGTCTAATGAAAGATGCGTTGCATTATGGAAAGTGTAGGATCCAGTGTTTTTGGCGCTTGACACATTCTGGGGAGTAAAAGTCAGGATATATCCAACTCTGCTGCTTTAACTTGAACGATTCTTAACAAACCTTTCTTCTGCGAGTCCCTCGTTAATCTTAACTTTACTTGTCAAATTCTAAAACTCTATTCAGTCCTCACAAAGACAAAAGCAGACACCAACACACACACGTCAGCATTTTCCAAAGGTTGAGAATTTATTTCTAGTCATTTGGTCTCAGATGTTAGAGCTGTATTACATTATTGCAGACCACAAGAATGCACCTGAAGGCACCATTTGAATGTTTCCACCCAGTTCACATGTTTAACTGTGTTTACACACAATATATACAAACAGAGCAATACACACAAATACATTCTACACGTGGGAAGCACTTCACACACACATGCACGCACACACACTCATGCGGGCACCATATGTGAGCTGATTAAGGCACCTCAGTCACGCAAACCTCGGTGGTATAACACACATAATATTGTTTGTAATCAGCAGCATGAGACTGAACCTGTAACATGACCTGTGTGTGTGTGTGTGTGTGTGTGTGCGCGTGCGTGTTAAGTCATGCATGAGTTTGGTCACATGCAGCCTTTTAGCAGAGTGTTCAATGCTGCCATTGTTTCCCTATATCTCACACACGCACACACACACGCGCGCGCACACACACACACACACACACTTTCTTTCTCTCTCTCTCGTGTGTCACGCTGAGAATACCTGACTGTCCTCTAGAAGCTCTACCTCAGATACCTCAGACACATCAAAAGATTTTTCCAATTTTTGAAAATTTGGATGCCTGGGGGTAGTTCTACCTGGAAGGCTGCACTCAGGGCAAAAGGAGCCCAGCACTGAACCATTTACTGGAAAGTAATGTGATTGGTAGATTATGTAATTGTCAGGAGACACCGCCTGAGTTCAACTGAGAACAAAAATGTCTGAAGATTAAAAAAAGCAATTTGTTTGATATCCTGCATCACATGAAGAACCGCCGTCTCCATAACAACGAACCTCAACAGGAAGCTTCCCATGTTTTAGAAACAGATGATTACTCAGGTTATCCGTCTCTCTGTTCATCAGACCACGTTTCCAGTTCGAGTCTTCAAGCTGATGGGGGTGGAGACTCTGATCGTGACGAACGCTGCCGGCTCATTGGCCGACGGCCTCCACCCTGGTGACATCATGATCATCAAAGACCACGTCAACTTCCCCGGATTGGTTGGTCTGAACCCGCTGTGCGGACCCAACGACGACAGGTAACACACACATATATATATACCTGGTTATGTGTTATTTATTGTTGTTTTATGTGTTTATGATGACACTCATTGTTTTATTTATTGTTTTTCATTGTTGTTTGTTTATAAATTCTTCGTTTGTCACACTCTTGTTGTTCATAGTAACAGAGTTTTGAGGTTTTGTTGCTTTGTTGTTGAGGGTTTTGCTTCAGTTGTTGATCTTGTTGTTTATTATTTGTTGTTTACAGGTTCGGGCCTCGTTTCCCGGCCATGTCAGGTTGCTATGACAAAGGCCTTCGTTGCCAAGCGATGGAGATCGGCAAGCAGCTGGGCGTGGCCGCCCTCATGCAGGAGGGCGTGTACGCCATGGTGGGGGGGCCGAACTTCGAATCCATCGCTGAGGCCAGAATGCTGCATCGTCTGGGGGTGGACGCTGTCGGTAAGACACACACACACACACACACACACACAGAAAACAGACTGATGCTGCAGCGTTCATTATAACCACAATATAAACAAACAACACACTGATAATTTAGCTATTTTTTTAGCCATACTGTCATTTAAATCTAATAGGATCATCCTCTGACGTCTTTTCTGAATTTAGAAGTCCCAGAATTATAATAATGTTGGCATTATTAGGACATCTTCTGTCCTCTGTGCAGAGTGTAGCAACCAGCACATAAACCAGGATCCTTGTTGGAAAACCACCAGGCACAGGGTTTTTAATGTCTCAGTTTGATGTAAAAACCTTTTGAGTTCAGTTCTTGATTTACATTCCAGCACTGACAGGGACACAACATTAGTTAATAATGTAGATGTAGGACGTGTTGATGTTTTACTTCAGTGGTGCAAATTCTAAAACAAAGTTGCAGTTGGTCAAATGAGTAAAAAGCAACTGGCTCAGTGAACCTGAATCTTTTGGGTCCTGGGGAAGTTGCCCAGTTGGTAATCCATCTTTGTAGTGTGTTGTAATTAATCTGAGATTTCTCAGATTAATCCCAGAATGCAACATTGGTAGGGTTATTTTTGCACATGAACCTAATCCTCTTTCATCTGGTGTTTTTTACGTTTAGAGGTCACATTGAATATCTCTTTATATGTTTTTACGTTTCTGAATATATTTTCTAAAGCATGAAATAGGAGCATATATACAGCATAACTTCATCCTCATACTTTATATGGATTACAGGATTATTTATGAACTGACTTACTAACATTGAGTATTATTCACAGTATTACCATCAGTACCAGTAGTACTGTTGTGGCCTGTCTCAGTAACGTCAGGTGTTGTGTGTTTACAGGTATGAGTACGGCTGCTGAGGTCGTCGTGGCGACTCACTGCGGTCTGAGAGTGTTCGGCCTCTCTCTGATCACCAACAAGGTAAACGCACCGATCAATACGTCAAAGTATTGATGAATTGAAACTGATAACGAAGCTGTAGGGTACAACGTGACTAATCAACCTGATTAATAAGACTGATCAACTCAACAATCTGGAGTCAACTTGATAGACTAATTAATCAATTAATTAATTATTTGATCAATTAACTAATATACTGATTCAATTCATTAACTGACTAATTGATTGATTGATTGATTGACTGATTGACTCATTGATTGATTGACTGATTGATTGATTGATTGACTGACTGATTGATCTGTGTCAGGTGGTGAAGAGTTACGAGGACTTGGACAGTGTGAACCATGAGGGCGTTCTGGAGGTCGGCCGGCTGCGCTCTCAAACTGTGCAGCAGCTGGTGACCGAACTGATCAGCAGGATGGAGATCAATAACAACAACACTAATAGTGCTGTCTGAACACACACACACACACACACACACACACACACACACACACACACACACACTGTGTACATATTTGATTGTTGTATTTACAACATTTTTTTAGAGCTTTCTCGTATTTTATCATCCGTCATATTCTTTTGTACCTTTGCTGTAATGAAAACTTTATTTATATCAACATGGTGCCTAATAATTATCTATCAGGGTACATTTGAGTGTAAGTATTCATGTATGATATTTTATTTTAATCCTACAGATTAATATAACGATGACCACTGTGACTGGTGCTTTAATATAAAAACATACGACACAAAGATTTTTCTAAAGATTCTTCTCTTGTACATTTTATTTTGTAAAAACATTCACTGCCTTCTTGATTAATCTGATTAAAAAAACATGCTGACAAACGTCGTGCTTCCTGTTTCCTGTTTATGATAATCAACCAGAGCACGCGTGTGTTCAGCTGCAGTTCCTCTAATGTCCACTAGATGCTGCTGTGATAAAACTCTCACTGTATTGAAGTGAATGGGAAGAACTCACAACTTCTCTCTACAAACATTGGACTCCCTAAAAATGTTATATTTCACTCAGATGTTCGTGGTTTTGCAGGATGTAGCAGTGCACGCTTTGGCGAGCTCCGTGACCGTCTCTCAGCCTTCAGTCTGAATTACTCCATTACTTTAGTACAAATAATGCAGGTTACTACTTTTAATTTGCATTATTCAGGCATGCTAACATTAGAATGTCATAACATGTGCTCCATATGATGAAGTTTACTGGCAAGGTAACTGTTAACAAGCTACTTTAACAGGTTTCCTTTGTAAACAAGCCTCATCGGCGGAGGGCTTTGTAACGTTAACGTTAGCCCCATGGAGCTATAAAGAATGAAGTCATATAGTCTATTGTTGACGTTAAATGATATAACCCTAACATCACCAGTTTGTCAAGTAAAGTGAATCGCTGTTCAATTCAAAAATTTAAATAAATTAAATAACTAAGACAGAAATAAACGAAGGAAACCAATAAACAGTATTTTGATTTTGAAATGGCAAATAAAAACTGGAAAAAAGCCATGAGATGCAACTTAAGCGCAGCAGTCCTTTGAGTGAAATGCAAACGTTAGCCTGCCAACATACTGATGTTTTTTAGGTGTGTTTTCCATATTCTCCATCTTCATTTTGTATGTCAGCATGCTAACATTTGCTAAGTAGCACTAAACACAAAGTACAGCTGAGGCTGATGGGAATATCTGTCAATTACCTGTCTCAGTTACCTGTCTCATGTAGTACTGTCACGATATAGCGACTGTTTTATAAAAATAACTTTTTTTAATCATATTTGCTCCAATCTCACCTACTTCAGCTTTAAAGTACCAAACATAAAAGTACACATTATGCAGAATAATGTATATTATTGATTATACTTATTGATGCATTAATGTGTTCATCACTTTAATGTCGCAGCTGGTAAAGGTGGAGCTCATTTTAATGACTTTATATACTGCTGGGTAGTTTAATCTATAATAATACATCATTTATTCGTTGATTATATTTTGTATTAGTAATCTGAATCTGTAAAATTATTAAATCAATGTAGTGGAGTAAAAAGTCTAATATTTTCCTCTGAGATGTAGTGGAGTAGAAGTATCAGAACATGGAAATACTCAAGTAAAGTACAAGTACCTCCAAATTGTACTTCAGTACAGTACTTGAATAAATGTACTTAGTTACTTTCCACCACTGAGTACATGTTATACTGTTGTGTTTTTCTAAGCATTCTTTACTGCTCCTGTTGGAATAAAATAATCGTTGATTATTTTAATAATTAATAACTATAATAATTATTTAACTGCAAAGTAGTAATGTGTTTTTGATACCTTCACTTTTCTGCATTAAATCATACCGGGATGTTTGCTGTAATTGATTACAATTAACCAGAATCAACTGATAGTAGAAAAAAGTGACTTATTGTGTAGTTTTAAGGTTTACTGACTGTGAGAAAGACAGAATATGTTTATGCTGTTTATTAAACTTTGATTGGTTTAAAGAAATTAAAACATAACAGAATGTTTTGTTTCAACTCTCTCAGAATGACAGACCTGATAACAAACTTTATTGACTTCAGACTATAGAGATCCCAACAGGAGAGGCAAGTAAGTTAAACATACTAATCAATATATAATCAAATCAATACTCTGACTTTATGTTACATCAGAAGCTGCATCTCATTTCACGATTTTTTAGTCTCCTCGCTCCTCGATCCTCCAGCTGAGACACAGATATCGATCTCAGCGCTCCTTCTTGAAGGACGTCCCAATTTATCAAATGCATCTCGAGGATCGATGATCGAGAAGGCTTGCTGGAGGAGCTATGAACGAGGATACACCAGTGTTTCCTCCACGGAGGTTTATTACCGACCGACACGCCCCCTTATTGGATATACCTTATTGATTAGACGCTGCGCCGATCGGTTTGATCTGATACATCAACATCACTAGAGTTTCATACCGGAGTGAAGACAGATCACAGATTAACAGTTTTATAGTTTAGCTAGTTGTCTTCTGATTCACCATCAATGTTAACTGAGGGGTGTGAACAGCAGACGGACCATGTTGATGATGAAGTGTCGCAGCAGCAGATGACCTGCAGGATCTCTGCTTCACACACTGAGGTGGCTGAAGGAGTCTGACACTTAAAGGATCAGGGCTGGACTGGCCATCTGGCAGACCGGGCATTTATTCCGGTGGGCCGACGTCCTTTTGGGTCGACGTATGTCTTTTTTTTCTTTTTTTTTTTGGCACATAAAACAGGTTAATTGGCCCATGTTCCTTAATTGACACTGGGCTGTCCCAATCACTAACACAGTGAGGAGGAGAGGGAGAGAGATGAAGGAGAAGCTCTGGATGTATAATCCAGAAAAAGAGACAGCAGAGGGGTCTGGACCCCCGCTTTTGTTTTGAAATCCTCCTTATTTTTGAGGTCTCAATGTTGGCAAGTATGTAAAACAACCATATTTGAATTGATATCCTCGAACAGAGCCTTCAACAAATCGTGGTACACACAGAACCGGTCTGGGCCAAAATGCCAGAGCTGATTTTTTGTCCCAGTCCAGCCCTGCTTAAAGGAGTTTATAAGACCTGACAGACATACCTCAATCAACTTTCTTCATTTATTAGAAAGAGTTTTCTCTTGATAATCTGTTATTTCCCCCATTAACTTGTATTAATGATCCAGTTAAAGTCAGAGAGAGAAGGAGGGTCTGTCTTTTACACCTTTTACATCATTTATCCTCATTTCCATTCAGTCACATGTGAGGCTGATAATTCCTGAACGTTAGGTTTGATATGAGTTACATCATTTACATTTTCCCTCAAACATTCAACCTAATACATAATTTCTAGTGTCAGAATATCAATAAATATAGACGCTAATAATGAATAAATAATATGAAGATATTGTGCCAGTAGAGATCGTTCCTGGTCCTCTAAGCAGGACTCAGTATAAATACAGACTGCAGCTGTTACACATGTGCAGGTGTTTGTTAAACAGGTAACAGGCTACAGAGAGGAAACACTGCTGCTCTGATAACTGATGATCAGCTGCTGCTGTCATCAGAAACGGACGTCGTTTCACATGTCGCTTCAGAGGAGAGGACGTCTCATGTCTCTAAAAACATATTTCCTCTCTTCCTCTCTCCTCGTGTCTTATCCTCGCCTCCTCTGCTCGCATCTCCCGTGTGCGGGACTAAGACGCGAGGAGAGGAATCGAGGAGAGGAGTCGAGGAGAGGAGTCGAGGAGAGGAATCGAGCTGTATAAAATCGGAAATGGGAAAGGCCCCAGACTGCTAGTGTGAAGTTCTGCTAGTGTCCTGTAGAGGCTGCTGTGTTTATTGCATCCACAATATGAACAACATCCATTATGATGATTATTTATCTATTCTCCATCTTTAAGAAAGCATTTCATGTAAAGAGCATTTTTGTGCCAAGAACAATGTTAGCCTACTGAGAAAACACTCTCACCTCAAGGTCCATGTAGTTGTTCTGGGGCTTTCTATCAAATCACATGATCTTCATCAGCAGACACCGTTGTCCTGGAACTGTAAAAGTTAAAATTTTCATTTTTCATAAGCACTTTAAGGAGTCCTTATCCACGGTGGCTTAAAAGTTGAGATTTAAAACTCTTCCTCTGAGGAAGATTGTGTGATACAGCTACTCAATGGACCTTGTGGTGAGATTATTTTCTCAACTGCTGATATCAAGATCAAGAATAAACTTTAAACTTCAATCTTAATCTACCTTTTTTCTTCCTAAACAGGTGTGTTGTGTTGAGGAGCAGAGCCGATCGCTGCCCCCTGTTGTTCAGATATAAGTGTGACGATGAACCTTGAACTCTTCGTCGTGTCCCTGGTGGCTATGCTGCTGGTTATGATGGTTCTGATGGTTCTCTGCTGGATCCTCAGACGGAACCAAATGAGGTAAGAACTGACAGCCGCCTCACGGAGACATCAGCAGCTCAAATCTGCTTTCAAAAGCTGCTGATTCAAAGTTATTTTTATTCACATTTAGCTGACTGTGGATTTTATTAAGGTTTCAAATCTGTGTTGTTTAGCGTGAATCTGGTTTCCCCTCGGTCAGTTATGGACCACAACAACCACACCAAAACCCTTTAGAGGAAGACGTCTCGGTACGGTCATAAACAAACTCTGGAGCACTTCATTTGTGGTAATCTGACCTCGAGCCAACACAAATACAAGGCATACTGTGCATGTTTGAGCTAAATAACTGCTATAACCAGGTGCGCTTTGCATACTGGGATGCGGATGAGTGAAATCAACACTTGCTCGCAGCTCAACCGGAGAAAGAATCAAGGTCTGACCTGGACTGGCAACTAGAGAACATTACCCTCTTGATATTTGGGCAGATGACTACATCTAGCAGCTTCTACAAACAACACATAAAACCTCAAAATGTTATCTGTCAGCAGGGGATCTGACTGGTCGCTGAACAGTGCCGTGTTACAGTAAAGAAACTGAGGCAACAGTACCTTAAGTTAGTTACATTTAACCTTAACCCAGAACACAGGACCTTTTTCCCGTGTTTACTTTCTTGCTCCCGCCCCAGACACATCTAACCAACGACCAGAGTGAATGTTCTCATGAATCAAGGGAAAATGCAACGAGACAACAACTTCCCCACGGATTCGGACCAGAACAAAGTAACTAGATGTTTGAAAATGCCCTAAAACGAGTTTTGAAGCGTCTCTCTGGGTTCTGATTCCTCAGAGACGTCACAGAGCTGCAGATCTCAGCAGGACGACCCGCTCGTGTCATGATCAGAACCGAGGCAGAAAACGCCCAAGACCTGCTGGACCGCCTGCTGGACCGAGTCTTTCTCCAGGAGGAAGTTGATGATGAAAGCCCTGCACCTGATGAGGAACTTGGAGTAGAACATGGAACAGCTCCACGGTTTTCAATATCAACCGCTCTTCCCACGAAACGTAGGAATATTGAACCAAACCTTTTGAGCAGACTGTAACTATAATCACACATCAAGAAAACATTTGAAATAGTTCAGTTATCTTTTCTATTTCTTTTAGATGTTGAAATGTATTTCTGTGGGAGTAACAGCTGAAGTTGAAGCACCAAAAAAAACCTAAAAATGTATTGTCAAATTATGTTTAGAGCACTGAACAAAGTTGAAGTGGCAGTTGTAACAGAGACGCTGAAAGAAATCTGAGTGGCCGATGAAATTTGCGTCAGTTGAATTGAAAGTACTGAAATGAGTTTAAGAGTCTGTTAAAGTGCAAAGACTGAAAGGAGTTGAAGAGTCATTTGAAGTACACAAGCACTGACAGGAGAAGTGTTGGAGACAGAAAGCACTGAAAAAAGTTGAGGTGTCAGTTGAGTTGAAGGCACTGAAAGTAGTTAAAGTGTTGACTGAAACAGGAACACTGACAGCAAACTAAGCGTCAGGTGAAATCTGTGTCAGTTGAAGTGAGCGTGCTGATAGTGGCTGATAGTAAATTTAAGAGCAAACACCACAAGGATGTGCACTGAAAGGAGTTAATGTGTCAGCTAAATGGACAATGCTACATCAAGTTGGAGGCTCAATTAAAGTGCAAGGACTGAACAGGGTTGAAGGGTCAGTTAAAATACCAGCACTGAGGTAGTTGAATTGTCAGTTGAATTGAAATAAATGAAAGGAGTTGAGGTGTCATTTGCATTGAAAGTACTGAAAGGAGTTGAAGTGTCAGCTGAATGAAAAATCCAAAAATTTAAATCTGAATGAAATTAGATCTAACTACAGAATTATATTTTTATAGAGGCTATAGTAGAGTTTCTATAGTCCTCTTGGTCCTATAATGTCACATCTATTACATGTCTTTCCTTATCTGATCTGAACATGAGGCTCCAAACATGCAGGATGTCATATTTTGGAGAGATTGTAAAGACCTGTCAGTCAAATCTGTAAATCTGGGCTGTAGAAATAAATTTGACTCCAGTTTTAAGTTATTTGACCTTTGAGATGTTCCTTTTTCCTGAGTCACACTCAGTTTAAAGTCACTCTCTTCCTTTCAGAGACTGAACCATCAGTTCAGTCAGCAGCAGCTCTACCTGCTGGCCCTGCACTGGCACTAACTACAGACATAACTAACCAAAGACTTAACCTTTTCTATTTGGAGCTTTGATAAAACTGTGATAATCAGAATTATCCGGGTTTTATGTAACTTTGATTGAAGCTTGACGGATTTGTTTCTCTCCTGCAGCCACGAACACTCTTCATGGCAGACTGTGGCGCTGGATAACTCGTAAAGCTCCTCCTGAAGGTGAGAAAAAAGGAATTTCAAAAGTCTTTATGGATCAAAACTTACATTCATATTGGCGCAAAAAAAAAAATACATACAGTAATAATAAACACAAGCCTATAATATCAGGGGATTATTTAATTAAAAAATATACTTAAGTATGCATTTGCTTTACATGATTTTCATGTGAATTATTATTATAATTTCACTTATTTGTGTACTTTTTTATTTATTTTGGTGAAAGTTGAAACTGAAACTGCAGCCACTGCAGACACTCCAGACACTCCAGACACTCCAGACGCTCCAGACACTGCAGACACTCTTTCTCTTCCTGCCGATGAGTATCAAACCGACGATCAAACCGACGATCAAAGCGACGATCTCTCCTCGGCA
The DNA here is from genome assembly GCA_916701655.1 of Sebastiscus albofasciatus. Taxonomy (NCBI): domain Eukaryota; kingdom Metazoa; phylum Chordata; class Actinopteri; order Perciformes; family Sebastidae; genus Sebastiscus; species Sebastiscus albofasciatus. The sequence goes on along the minus strand of CAKAOI010044853.1, from coordinate 42,516 downwards.
GTCGGCAGCAGTGGGGAAGAAGAAGAAGAGGAGAAACCTGACGAGCAACAATTTGAGAGAGAAATCAACTATTAAAATAAAAGCCCTTCATCCTATAGGATGCATAACATTAAAATACACACTGTCTGACTTGTAAAAGACTGTCAAATAAAACTAATATGTTTACAAAATACTAAATATGTCTGAAATCAAGACCACTTTGTTTCAAAAAACACTATCACTGTAAACTGCTTATTTGCTGTGCAAGAATGGAGACTTCGACACACATACACTGTAAACAATTGCTGCTAATTTACAGCAGGATTTCAACAGTATTAACCTGTTATTGCTAAAAACAGTGCTTTACTGTTAATACAAAAGAAAACCTGTTAAATTAGCTCATATGCCGTTTTTTAACTGAACTATAATGCATTCTTAAAAAAACAACACTTTTTGCTGATCAACTGTCTAAAGTATCATCAGTAACAGTTTCATGTAGTATTGTTTTAATTCTGGGACCTGATCTGCACATGTGAGGCTTGTACATTGTACATGATTGTAAAATCAGTGAATTAGCTTTATTGTTGTTCACATGTTGTTCTGGTTTGCATTCTGTGCTTGTAGCCAGCTAGAGACAGACGTTTTGGGAAAAGTGTCAACAAGTCTATTATAGCCTTTTTCCTAACAAGTGCCTTTAATTGTATTTAGTGTGACTATTCCTATGTCTGTAGCCTGCTAAGTCTATTCATCTAGGCAAAAAATAATGTTTATTAAAATGTATGTAAAAAATACAACCTAAATAGTGCATTAAAACAAATCAGTAAGATAATGTAAAAGACAGGTGGAAAACAGCTATATAATGTATCTTTAAACAGTAAATTAACTGTAAAATACTGTGAAATTAATAAAAAAAACAGTTCAAAACTGTATTTTTCATTAACAGTACAAAGCTGTAAATTTCAGCGACAGTATAATAATGTTAATTTTACAGTAACATAAAGGAAACCCTGTTGCCAGCTCTTTACTGTTATTTTACTGGGAAATTCTTAACAGTGTAGCAACGGTAACTAAGGGTGAACGGTCAGTTTTTCTAATGGTACATATATAACCGGACAAAAACAAAACCATGTATACAGAGAAATTGATTAGTTTTATAAAGCAATTAAAACTGAGCGGAGAAACTCAGCTGCTCCTCTCTGTCAGTCAGTGATATCAGTCCACCTGCAGAGGGAGTGATGGAGCTGCTGGTGGAGATGGAAGCAGCTGGTTGGACTTGATAAAGGGGTTGATGATCAGTGATTGGCTTCTGAGAGGAACTGTGTTTTATGCTCACTGGATTGGAGGAGGTGACGATGATCTGGGAGGAAACTCCCCCTCTTACATTTTAAACTTTTAAACTGAGGGGGTGGATAAAATCTAAACATCTGTGATGTGTTGAGTTTCAGTAAGAGAGACACAGAGGAAGTGATGTGAGTTTCTCTATAATCTAATTTTCCATGTCAACTCATGCCAGAAAAAAGTGGGAACGGGGGGGGGGGGGCTTATTATGATGAAGAATGATCAAAATCTGTGCAGCAGCAGAAAAGCAGAGATATCCTAACTTTTAGCCTAATATGGATCAAACTCCAAAAACCCTTTCATTGGACCCTCCTAACACCGACATCTTTCAAACTCCACACCTCCAGTTTCTGAAATCATCAGTGTTATTTTCTCAGAGTTGACAAAGCTCTAGAAAAAGAAGACATTTCTGTTTATACAACTGGCTGAGTTGGACTAACCATGACACCTAAACCCACCTTCATGTGTAAAATTAGTGGAATGCACCTTTAATATTTAAAGCTAAAATGTAATGTAAAATATAAATCTGCATAGAGATTTTGAGAATCATTCCTTAATGCAATTGATATCATTGAAGAGAGTGAGAATGTGACACAAAGTAAGGGATAATGTACAGCGAGCCGGTCATTGTTGTGAAATAAAACCAGACAGGGCGATGTGGAGCCTGGCGTGAAGCATCGCCCTGAAGGGGTTTATTTCACAACAATGACTTGCTAGCTGTCCATTATCCCGCTTATTACACGGCTACTTACTTAACAAATCAATAATTTGACAAAAAAACGGTCCGCCAGCGTCCCGACATCAGAACTGCACCCATAGCGACGGTCTGTTATACATAGCAACGGTCTCCTATAAAGAAATAACAGACTGTGCAACACTGTGATTGAGAATCAGAATTGAAAAGCCGTGTAATAAACTTTTGTAAAAACTGTATTGACTTTGTATTTGTAGTGAGAAAATGTTTTTTTCCGTTCACTTCAATACAGTCAGAGTTTTATAATCTAGTGGACATTACAGGAACTGCAGCTGGACCCACTTGAGCGCTGACCTCAACACTCTGATCGATAGTCAATACTGTGTGGAAATACTGGATTTAAATGTTTGTTGGTCAGATAAAGGGACTTGACTGCTCCTTCGTCAGCTAAACTGGTATCTTTGTTGTGTTAAATGAATCATGATGCTTTTTTTGGCTAGACCCGCCCTGCATAGCATTCAAGCACTGGGATTAGCCAGGCGTCTTTGCACGGGCGAGGTACCGGTAAGCCGATTTGTTCAGATCCTGTGATCCCTGACCTATGGGCTATCCTGACCCGAACCAGTTGAGGTCAATGCCTAACCTCAACCAATCGCACTGACCTCAACCAGCTATGCAGGCCAGGTCTTGCCAAGAAAAGCAGTGGGATTCATAATTACGCGTCTTTGTCAGTTGGTCCTTCGTCAGCTAGCTGGTTGGTAAACTGGTGATTCATCAGCTAGTTAATAAACTAGCAATTTCATCAGTTACTCCGATCATCAACTAGCTAGTTAAACTGGTCCTTCGTCAGCTAGCTAGTTGGTAAACTGATGACTGACTGGTATCTTTGTCAGTTAGTCCTTCACTAGCTAGATCCTGTTTGCTGCTTGTTCTTAGCTGATTTTTAATCTTGCCTTAAAAATATTCAGCATTTTTGTCAACTAAATGTGCTTATAAACTTACTTGTACTTGATTTAACTGGTGATTCATCAGCTAGTTAATAAACTAGTATTTTTATCAATTACTCCGATCATCAGCTAGCTAATTAAACTGGTCCTTCGTCAGCTAGCTAGTTGGTAAACTGATGATTCATCCACTCAGGGGTTAAATTGGACCAGGACTGTCTGGGGCTCAGCCCCGGCACATAGGCCGATGCTTTTCTGTGTTTTCACTGGTTTTCTTTTTTCTTTTTTTTATAACTGAAGGTCAGTTAGCTATCGGTTAGTCCCAAGCCCCCAGGAGGAGCGCCGGGCTGTGAAGCAAATTTTCATAGTGGCCAAACGGTGGTACTACAACTTTTCATCACCTGATGCCATTGGGCCCGATAAGACTTTTTCCCATAGACTTACATTGAGAAAGAGATGTCTGTAACTCAGCAGATAATTCTTTTTTAGGTAAATCAACTTCCCAGTATGAACACTTGAACAGCACTTATTTAAATCATGAGGTCCTAAAAGTTGTAAATGCACTAATAGCTGAATCCAGAGTTGTTTCCCTTCCTCTGTTCATGTGAATGAGACCCATACCGCGGCTGGAGAGGGCTGGGAGGCAGAGTTAAAGGAAACACTACTGCGCCTGCTCTATGGGCCCAATGGATGCAGAAGATCACCAGATGATTCGGGTACTTTATCACTCGGCAGTTGAGCCATTTTGCCTAGCAAAGTCAGGAAGACATTCAGATCATGTCTGTATAACGTCCGTCAGTCTAGACCCACTTTTGTATGTCTGGTGGACGTGCAAGTTAGGTTCAATATTTGAATGCCTGGTTAGGGGCCTTTTTGGACGTCTGCGGACGTGCAAAATGGGTTCAATATCTAGACGTCTGACTCGGACCCCTGTTGGATGTCCGTGGACGTGCACCTCAGGTTGACATCAATGGTTGAACGTTAAAAAGACGTTTAAAAAAAGACGGCGCAAAAACTTTCATTCTGGCTCCTCAGTGGACGTCTTTTGGGCGTCTACATAGACGTTAAATTGATGTCTTTTGGACATGTCTTTGCTCAGTGAGTGGCTTCATGCAGCACTGAGCAACTTTCATAGGAATGAACAGGAGCCCCCTACAATACCGTATCCAGTTCTCTCTCTTTTTACATCCACAGTTAGTCCTTCATCAGCTAGCTAGGTAGTAAACCGCTAGTTAGTTAATTGGCCGTTTGTATCACTAGTCCTTTATCTGCTAGTTTGTAAACTTCTTCATTAGCCAACTCTACTCTCTGATATTCAGTATCTCTTTAAACATTTCCTATTTAAAAGAAACATCTCTAGTCATGTGGCTTTCCAGTTTGTGAATAAACCTAATATTTAAAGCTTTAAATTCAGTTTTCTGTTTTTTATTTTGGTGACTATAAAAAAGCTCATCGTTGATCTGACTTTGACCCCAGATAGAGGAAAAAACACGTTATCATGTAGCTACTGTTTTATATGTAAACTAGTCTCTCCTGACTGAACTGTTTCATGAATCCAACTGTGTCTTATGGGTCAAACAGGAAGTGACTAAAAAAAAAAAACTCAACCCCCCACACTGATAAAACAACGCACACACACAGGCACGCACGCACACACACACACACACACACACTCCCTCCTCAGTTATCTGTTTCTCCTCTGCTGTCACGCTGACACACACACACACACACACACACACACACACACACACACACACACAGGGGGAGGTAGATAACTCTGTGATTCCACTGCTGAATTTTTAACGCTGTTGTGGAACTTTTTTTTTCCAGGCGGGTTACTGTGGCACCAGGGTACTGTTACACCGACAGAGACACAGAGACAGGGTTCAGTTCAGTTCTGTTGTTTACTGAGGCTGGACGAACACAGGACTGTTCATGGGGTGTACGGTAAGTTTATCTATCTATCATTCTATCTATCTATCTATCTATCGCATGTTTTTTTCTGCAGATGTTTTTATGTCTTTGAGTTTTTCAGCTGTCTCTTACAAAAAGGCATGCATGGAATTTCTGTTTTCACATTAATTATTATGTCTCACCTTTGAAATGTCAAAAAAACAAATTCACATGATATCAGCATGTCATTTTCAGATATTTTACATGCAAAAACATCAATTTCACATTTCATATCACACGTTACATTTAGGCATATTTCACATGTAAAGTGTAATTTGGAAATGTGAAAACCTACATTACTTGTGCCTTTTTAAATAAGGGGTTTCTATTTGATCACACTTCACTAAAAGCACCTGATATACTTCATTAACTATTTTCAACAAGCTAACATGAGCAATCCTTTACTGTATGACATTTTATTGTAGATGAAAGACCTCTGACCTTTGACCTCTTGACAGCAGAAATTATTAAAATATGATTATTAATGATGAACAGTAATTTAACAGGATTTTTAAGCTGTTACTGTTCATCCAAAATAAGTTACAGTTGCTAGTTCACTAACTATCCAAAAAGGCTGGAGCTCTGACTCTAACTCGCCCTCACTATCACTGACTGTCGTTCTTGGCACCTTTAAACTCTTGAATTATTTATTGTAGGAGGTTCGTTTGTGTGTCTGTGCTCTCTTATGCATACTAGAGGTCCTCATGGGTCCATTCGGCTTCTAGCATCCAGGATTCAACCTATTTTAAATCATATTCAGTCTGATCAGTTTTTGACTTTTCTGAGTTACATTATTTGTTCAGTTAATTCACTTGATTGTGGTTCCAGTCTATTGAGTTCATTGTAAAACACCTTCAACAGACAGTTTTATTAAAAAAAAAGAGAAAGTAATGTATGCAATAATGTGTGAAATAGCATTAAATCACACTGTACACTCTACAACATAATACTAAGCCTGCTCAGTGTCATCACAAATGTAAAGGGATGTAGTCTGTCTCAGGAAATGTACTCCCAATGTAAATATTGGAAAAAACGGTCTCTCTTATCTTTCTAACATTTTCCATGACAACACATAATAAGGAATGACTTGTACCTGCTCAGAAGGGTTAATTATATCTTACTGTAAATAAAAAATCATAATACTGTACACACTTTTTATCCCGGTATTCCCGTCCTTTCTGGTATTTTCTGCCAGGCTTGATACTTTAGTCCCCGTAGGACCAGATAGTAGAGTTAGAGAACGCTAAGAATTCAGCGATGAACAAAATAAATTATTGCCACCATAACTTCTTCTGCCAATGCCTGAATCCCACTAGACGGACATTGTGAAGGTCAGAACATTTAGGGTCAAATTATGACCCTGAAACTAGGCAGAAAACTTGGAGAGCATATTAGAAACTAGAAGTGCGCTCGGAGAGCACAGACCTCGCTGACGACTGTTGTGCACCATAGTGGCTTCTATCCGACTCCAGTATAGTGGTATTTAGTGAAAAAAACACATGGCCCATCCATGCTCGCCATTTTCATGAGTTTGAAATAGGTTGGTGGCCCCTCCCCTTCCACTACGTAGCAAAGATTGCAACCGCTGTGCATTAGAAGTCTCCAGTGTTACACACTTAACCTTTTGACCGTTTTGAGTACAACATCCGGGTACTCATAGTGCACTACATGTTGCCGTACTTCTCAGTGTGAACTCACTTATGCACTCAAAATAGCAAGTATGGAAGTACGCAAATTGAGACACAGCATAAGACTGTGTGTGCTGTAATATCGTACTTGCAAACCTGTGAGCTATCACAGTGTTTCACCGCCCTCTCTAGTTGTAAGTTTCCAGTCTGTTGCACCTGTAACCCCACCCATTGGTGATGTCAGTGTACTGACACGCCCTAGAATACACTTCTACATCATCGCAGCAAGGTGTGAAGTTAAACTACTGGATGGCAGCGGAAGTGATCTTTGTTTTGTCTTAGAAAATGGACAGAAAACTCAAAGAACAGCATCATGTTTCATCTTTTCAGAAAAAGATGGGATTAGATTGGAGAGGGGGCGGGATTTCTGCTCTCTATGCCAAAGTAACGCTCTGTGATTGGTCATTTGAAAGCCAATCAAAAGATCTGTCAAGAATCTTAAAGACCATAGTGACCCAGACTTTGTTCTGAAACCTGAATCCTCCCATCTCCTCCCTCAGATCTGTGCTGTCCTGATGCCGTTACCGTAGCAATATGACCCTCAACACCCAAAGAGAGAAGAAACCTCTGCGCCGGCGAGGCAGCACGCCGATTCCTCCCGGCCACTTCTACCAGCACCCGTCCTGGACTCGGGACCTTCAGGACCCTCGGCTCCCCGGCAGCACCCAGCCGGACCCCGAGCAGCCGCGCCCTCAGCGCAGCCACCCTCCTCTGGGACAGTCGGCGTCCTACCATCCTGGAGACAAGTCCCTCCACTACCGCGCCCAGTGGAGTTCAGACTCGGACGATGACTCGCAGAGTGACTCGGACTGTGTTTACAGAGTGGTGTTGCTAGGCGACCACGCCGTCGGAAAGACCAGCCTGGCAGGAATCTTTGCCGGGATCACAGAGAAAGATGAACAACCCGGAGGTGGGATGTTACGTTTGTTTATCTGATTAGTTTATCTAATTTATCTGTTAATCCTGAATGTTCTCTCTTAAACAAACCATATTTTATACTTTGGAAGAGAAAAGCTTTAAAGTCAATCTTGTCTTCTTTTAAAAAATATGCTCCGATATAACTTTAAAGTGAGACTATGGAACTTCTAATAGATGAACAAAAAACTGTAACTGTCATATGAGAACAATGCAGACCAGTGGCCGCAAGCTAGCCAGTGGGGCATGCTCACATGCACAAACACGCACTAAATAGATGAACATGCACTAAAAGACACGCACAGCCAGCCCGGCTATGTCAACAAAGAAAGGAACAGCTCGGATTACAACACACACAGTAGAGTGGTGTCAATCTTCTCGCAATCACATGGGGAACCATGTCAATGTTTTCTACCATGTTTTATTGTTGTGTTGTTTCCATGGATGTATAAAGAGAACTGGTTACAGCGTCGGAGGTGGAGCCTCGTTCATTCCTATGAAAGTTGCTCGGTGGCACATAGAAAAAAAAAAGTTTGACTTCCAAGTGATAAAGTACCCGGATCTTCCGGTTATCTTCCGCATCCATTGGTCCCATAGAGCAGGCGTAGTTGTGTTTCCTTTAACTCCGCTACCCAGCCTCAGTCTGGGTCTCATTCACATGAACAGAGGAAGGGAAATAACTCTGGATTCAGCTATTAGTGCATTTTACAACTTTTAACACCTAATGATTTAAATAAGGGCTATTAAAGTGTTCATACTGGGAAGTTTATTTACCTCGAAAAATCTCTTTCCCAATGTTAGTCTATGGGAAAAAGTCGTTTTGGGACCAGTGGCATCACGTGAAGGACACAAAAGTTGTAGTTCTAAAAATTTGCTTCAAAGCCTGGCGCTCTTCTCTGGGGCTTGGTTGTTTCATACTCCAACTCAGTCCTCAACAGCTCAGTGCTCAGTTTCTGTCTCTGACTTTGTTCTGGCATCACAACCTTGACTGACCTGACATCATTGATCAGCTCCTGTGTCACGTGTTGATTGGCCTGAGGCCATGATTGACAACCTGCATTGATCCGGTGACAGTCTGACATGGTGTGAGTAGACAGAGCATGTCTGCTGTTAGTATTCAGGTTGACTGAGCTCAATGTCTGGTTCAGTTTCTGCTTTAGTTTTACATGTTATTATTATTCTTGTTGCTGTGTTCTTGGGTTGATGTCTGTCTCTTTATGAACACAGACGTATCAGCAGCTGTGATTTGTTGTTGGTCCTCTATATTGTTTATTGTTTTTAGCTGTGCTTGCAGTGTGGCTCTAGGGACGAAGATGTTTGGTCGGCCAGTCCACCACTTTGGACCAGACTAGAATATCTCAACAACTATTGGATATACATGAAATGTGTTACTGTAATAACTCTGGTGAATTACAGCCTTGCACTGCAGATTCTCAGTCTTGTTGTTTATTGTTTGTTACAGAAGACACATACGAGCGGACACTGACAGTAGATGGAGAGGAAACCACACTCATCGTCATGGATACCTGGGAGAACGACAAACTGGTACATTGTGTGTGTGTGTGTGTGTGTGACCATCAGATTGTTTTTTCCAGATTAGCTCTTAAAATCTATATTTAAAGGAAAATATTGGTAAATGTTTCTTTCTCTATAGGTGTACAGGAGCAATTGATGATGATTTTCTCCTTTAGTTGGGAATATATATCACGGCTAGTTAGCAATACAACCCAAAGTTCTACCAAAGTTCAGGATCACTTTAACTGTGATTAGAGGTTACTGGCGGCCCAGACATTCATCCAGCGATATCTTTGTCAATTTTACTGCTAATGAAATGATACACACACCAATGACGCACCGATGGAAAGCTGAAGATCTTTCCGTTCTAACGGTGTATTGGTTGTCATTCTATCATGAAAGCAAAGGGGGTGAAGTTTGAAGTGACCTTGAAGTGACCATGTTCCTTTTATTCTTTTTTTTGTGTTTTTCTCAGGTTAAAAGCTTTTAAAAAGGACCCTTAAAAAATAAAAAGGGGAAAAAAACATGCCTGTGATCTTCTGACATCTGATCTGATCACTGCACACATCTTGGAAAAATCAGGCCCCAGGGGCCAAATTGGAGGCACCCCGATATATATATCTTTTCATAACATATAACATTTGTGCCAAATTTGTTGCTTTTATCGCAAAGTGCACAATTGTTACAAATATTTCAGTTTAGCTGCCCCACTATCTCCTACTCTGTGTCCATGTCTCTCTTCCTGTCAGGAGGACGACGACGACTCCTCTCAGAAAGACTGTCTGAAGGTCGGGAGTGCCTACGTCATCGTCTACTCCGTCACCGACCGCTCCAGCTTCGACGCCGCTGCTGAGCTCCGTATCACGCTGCGACGCACCCGCCAGGCCGAAAACCTTCCCATCATCCTTGTGGGTAACAAGAGCGACCTGGTCCGGTCCAGAGAAGTCGCTGTGGAAGGTGGGGGTCAAAGGTCACAGAGGGTACATACATACACATATCGATATACAACAGATGAATAACAGGGAATGATTGACTGATGCTATTATAATTCTCTTTTTGTGTGTGTCTTTATTTCCCAGAGGGCCGAGCGTGTGCGGTGGTGTTTGACTGTAAGTTCATTGAGACGTCGGCGTCTCTGCAGCACAACGTGACCGAGCTATTTGAGGGCGTGATCCGACAGATCCGCCTCCGTCGGGACGGCAGCGAGGTCGTCAAGCGCCGTCGCTCCATCTACAAGCACAAAGAGAGCCTCACCCAGAAGGCTCGCCGCTTCCTGGACCGACTGGTGGCACGCAACAACCAGCGCATGGCGGCCAAAGTGCGCTCCAAGAGCTGCCACGACCTGGCTGTCCTCTGAAAACACGTGTCCACCAGGAGCATCAGGTTGGACCTTCTTTGAGCTCTCTCTGGTTGTGATATCGTGGACGATGGCGTCTGTGATGATCCTCATGTTCAGTGAGTCGGCAACAGCAATAATCAGCAGTGAAAGGAGTCAGTGGACAGTTACGTTACATCGCTGTGACCAACTCATTTTCCTCTTTGACCATTTGGTCTCAACATTTGCGTGACTTTTCCTCCAGATGATCTAAATATAAAGAAACTAGACTGTGAAGGATCACCACTGTTGGGTTAAAGGTTGGATGACTGCGTGTGTGTGCGTGCGTGTGAGACTGTTCAGGATGTCCTGTAGTGTCCACTGTGTCCACTGTGTCCACTGTGCTGTTCTCTTGAGGTTTCTACTGTTTTCAGTTCAACACTGTGCAGAATAAAGTCTTAAAGGAACAGTGTGTAACACTTTGGGAATCTATTAGCAGAAATGAATACAATATTCAGTACTGTGTTTTCATTAGTGTATAATCACCTGAAACTAAGAACCGTTGTGTTTTCGTTCCTTAGAATGAGTCCTTCATATCTACATAGGGAGCGGGTCCTCTTCACAGAGACCGCCATGTTGTTCCGCCATGTTTCTACAGTAGCCCAGAACGGACAAACCAAACACTGGCTTTTACGTTTTTACGTTACCTGAAGGCCACCGTAGTTCTCCAACACGCTTGTGAAACTGCGGTAACGTGAACCACAGAGTGCAAAGCGGTGGTACCTCCGGCCGCTGTCTGACTTCAGTTGCTCCTAAAGTAGTGATATTATGGTAAGGATGACCTCTGAGCGAGGCGAACAAAATCATGTTTTACAGATGTCCAACAGATGACCACCACATAAATATGGATTTAATTTCAGTTCATCTTATTACGTCATTCATTTTTTATTTTTATTTTGTTGTTATTTTGACAATAGGTTTAACTGACTGCTCAGTACGCCTAGCTAAAAGCTCAAGTTAGCTAGCGACTGTTGTCATATCAGTAAAATCAATGCTTGTGGCTAGAAACTTTTCAGAACTTCTATCTCAAATCAATAGACCATTTATCAATTTACTAAGATTTTTTATTGTGTAAGTTTTATTTTCATCGTAAACTGATTATGTACAGTGTGAGAACAGAAAACTTGACAGACGTAGCAACAGTAACTAAGAACGTCGGTAAATTATCAACTTTATTAATTTCAGATCATTTTACTTATTTTTAAAGTATTCAGTATCTTCATTTTACGTTACATATGTAAAAATTACTAATCAAATCATCTCATGTGTGTTTTGTTTTTAGTTGTAATCTCCTTTCTGCAGGAGCTGCAGGGATCAAACCTCTGTCCTCCTCTCAGAAACACGCTCTCACAGGTCGCCACATCCAACCCCCGGGCTTCCTGGATGTTTACTGTTGCCGTGGTGATGCGTGGTTTTAACTGAGCGGTCGCCATGACGTCAGGGTTGCATGTTGAACTGTGGAGTTGACATAAAACAGGCCGAGTGTTTGGCTGATGGATGGGACAGTGTCTCCTAACGGGACTTTTCTGCCCTGAGTTAAGCCTCTCGTGCTAACATGCTGATGTTTCGCAGGTCACCATGTTCACCATATTAGTGTGTTTGTGTGCAGTAAACACAAAGCACAGCTGAGGCTGATGGGGATGTTTTCCAGGTATTAAGTCATAAACCAAAGTATTGGACAATGTTTTTTCAATTCAATCATCCTGATGGGGACATGAATCTCTGTTTCATGACAATATTTCACTCAGCCACAGATATCAACCTGCTGGTGGCGCTGGAGGAAACGTTAGAAGTTATGATTTAGTTTTATAAGAAGTGAACCGAATCTGAGCTGCTGTGAAATGACAACAAACCGGTTTATCTGGAAACCACATCAGGCAGACTGGTTGTCCCAGTTTTTACTGATCAAATATCCTATCTGCTTATTGATCGGGCGTTTTGGTGACACACACACACACACACACACACACACACACACACACACACACACACACACACACACTGTGGTTGTACAGGGACAGTAGATGGAGGGGGAGTGTTTAACATTGATTTGATGAGGAGGGTAATGGAAAAAATGCATGACTCTGCTCAACCCGGATGACACACACACACACACACACACACACACACACAGAGTGATGTGTAAACATCCTCTTAGTGGAGGAGGACCAGAGGCTCAGAGCTGTGAGTTCAGCTCCCTCCTGAATCTGTTAATAATAGAAACATCAGAAAATGCTCCTCAGTGTTTCCTCTCTGCGGTGTAAAAGTTATGGAGAACACCACTTTGTGACACCAGAGAAGATAAATAAACAAACAAGGTTGAATCATTTGATTTCCTGTTGTGAATCCATGTACTGATGATGCAGTGATGTGTCCAACACTGATCAATCAATGAGTCAACCTGTCAGTCAATATTACTTCCATGTTTACTCGTCTTTGTTGGATTGTAGAAAAGTGTGAACACGAATCAGAACAATGATGTATCTTCTTTTTCTCTTGGTTACAGGTGTGAAAAGCGACCGTAGTTCAGGGTCTTAGCTCATGCTAACAGAGATCTACGTTCAGAGCTAACAGGAGTTTCAGCTGCAGGTAAAGATGTTGCAAAGTAAGTTTTCCCAAAATACTAAAAAACATGAACTGATTTTCTCCTCGTCATCGTGACATTAGCAAACATTGTAAACAGCTGATTGTTGAGCTGTGAGGAAACCTGAAGGCTTCTGACTCTGTAGCGTATCTGTGTCACACCGTCACTGACCTGAACATTATTCTAAGGGACATTTCAAACATTTCAGCCCCGTTAAGGCGTGTTTGATTTACAGCGACAGAGCAGAGAACACAGAAAATCAAACACCCCCCCTGTGTTTATTTAAACTGCACAGTTTCCTCTCTGTCTGTCTCTGGTTCAGTGTAAAAACCTCAGTACTGTAACTCTGCCTCTCTATTCACACACTTACTCACTCTGAGGCTGCCAAGAGGAGCAGGAATGTAAACTGAGGACTCTGCCAGCAGAAAGACTGAGACTCTGGCTCCCCCTGCTGGAATAATCTTTAATTATTCAAAATATACATACAATGATAAACATAAAAGGACATTTCAGAAATCTAAATAGCAATGACACATGAATATGAAATAAAATTACAGTTAAATATACTTAAACAAGTGAACATTACATTTTATTATTTTATTTATAATTTAATTATACATTTTAATTATAATTTTTGTTTTATAGTGCAGGACAAAAAAACATTAAAGGTCCCATGTTATAAAAAAAGTGAGATTTTCATGTTTTTTTATTATAAATCAAGTCCTATATAAATACTGTGAAAGTATCGAAACACTTGATCAACAGGGAAATACACACAGCCCGTATTCAGAAATTCTGCATTTGAAACCAGCTGTCAGGATTTCTGCCCATTTGTGATGTCACGAATATACAATATTTAGAACCAGAGGGTAAATACAGGTATATTCAGGCCAACAGTATGAGGAAAATAAAGTGTTTTTTGAACATCACAGCATGTAAACATGTTCTAGTAGAAACACAGAATACAAGTATGAACCTGAAAATGAGCATAATATGGGACCTTTAAAGATGACACACTACAAATAAGAAGGGTCTCTGGAGAGTTTTAACCCTAAAACAATGCATTCTGGGAACTCAGCTAATATACTAATTCTGTCTCTTTAAAAACTTAATTTGATGAGTTAAGTAAATTTTCCAATAAAAAAACGGATGAACTATTGATTAAATTATGAAGCGGATAAGAAAATAAAGGAATAAAAATTAAATAGTTGATTCCACTAACTTCCTGTATTATTTTTTACATTATATGTATGTTATTGTGTACATGAATTTTGACATTTGCCAAGCCCAATTATAGTCCTCAAATATATAAATTAGATAAAAGACCTGTTCGGATAGTTATTTCCGACTACACCATTTAAACAGGCAATCGAGATGTTTTATTTATGTGCTCCTTATTATATTTATTATTATTTTAGCTGTGGTTCACTGAATTAAACCTTTGATTGTGTGTATTTTTATGAAATTGCTATACATTATAATTACATATTATCATGTTACCTGTCTTGGTTGCACTGCTTGAGACCTGCTTTTTAATAAGTTAAAGTCAGGCTAAATGCAGATGACGGCAAAAAATAATGGAGTGATGTAATGACGTCACAAATTGGGAGGAAACTGGGAAAAATTCTGCAAAAACAAAAAAAAAGTTGAATTTTTGAGTTCTCTATTTCCACATGTCTGAATTTATGTATTATTTTTTTTTATTTTTATTTTTTTTTATTATTGTCAGAGTTGGTGGATTTCTTCAGCGGCTGATGTCTGGTGCCTTTGCTGTACAGCTCCACATGTTCTGTGTTAACAGACGGAAATGGTTTTGAAGATGTTCAGCAGTGTGCATATTATATTCAAAGTTGTAGCACTGAAGAAGTTGTACTGTATATGACAGACTACAGTGTTATAATCACGAGCCTACTATGCATACCAGAGAGTAGGAACAGGCAAGTATTAGGGGAAGTAAGAACGAGATTAAAGACTGTTTCCTCATAAACATTTTCATTTGGTGCTTGTGTGGGAAATACCACAGAGAGTGTGTGCTGCAGGCAGGTGGGCGCCCTGTGGGCTCTGGTGGAGACCTTCACGCCCAGACCTGACATAACATGCCTACACCTACGCTTTGAAGCATGCTGTCTGAATCCCCCTGTACCACAGCCAGAAGAATGGCCCTGACATGAGTACGCTCTTAAAGTGGGTCCTGCTTTATTACTTGATCTTTAAGTCCTTCACCATTTCGGTATTGTGTTTACATGCTGCATCTTCTTAAATTAATGTAATAAACCATCCATTCATCTATTATCTGTAACCGCTTATCCTATTTGGGGTCACGGAGGGGGGGGCTGGAGCCAATCACAGCTGACATTGGGTGAAGGCGGGTTACACCCTGGACAGGTCGCCAGACTATCACAGGGCTGACACATATAGAGACAGACCACCATTCATTCTCACATTCACACCTACAGGCAATTTAGAGGCAACAATTAACAGGTATGTCTTTGGACTGTGGGAGGAAACCGGAGACACCTGAGAAAACCCACGCTAACACAGGGAGAATATGCAAATCCACACAGAAGGGCCCCTAGCCGGTTGAACCTGCTACCCTCTAGCTGTGAGGCGGCAGTCCTGGTAATAAATCATGTTAACCTAAAGCAAATATCGCTCCTGCTAGATATCCAGGTGGAGAGCAGAAGGAACAGGGGGATTAGCGGGGGGCTCACGGCTTTTATTTGCCCCAAGGCCTCTTAAAAGGTTAATCCAGCCCTCTTCATGTGGAGAGAGAGAAGTGCTGCCCTGCTTCTCTCACCAGCAAGACCCTCAACCCGATGTTTTGATCACCTTGTATGAAATAATATTGATTCTGTTAAAACAACCTGTCCTGAGGAACAAATTGACCTCCAGGATGGCTGCCCTCTGGGTTTGGGTGAGGGGGATGGAGGGTGGCTGACATGACATCATCTGTCAGGATCCTCACATCCTATTGACCTATGAAGTATTTACCTCCAGGAGAGGCAAACTGTCCCAACATGCCTGACACACAATGCTCATGTTAGCTCACTGTCAAGAGATAGATCGGTTTCAAAACCTGGCAAATGAGGACTGCAGGACCTCAGAGACGCTGCTGAGCTGACACAAAGTCAACTTTTAACATTTCTGTTTATAAAGCTGTCCAATAATTAACATGAATGAATTCAGTAAATCCTCTGATGTTCAGTGTGAAGGTGTTCATGTTATTTTGTCCACCCCAATGTTGCACTTGTGTTATCCACTCTGCTCTGTAATCCTTTCCAGATAGGGCGTGGTCGACATTCCTGCAGATCAGTGGAGTCAAGATACACGGGCAAAATCCCATGAACACCGGAAGTTATGCTCGTATCCTTCAAAACAAAAGCCTGCTGTAATTTTCAAATATTCAAGATTCAAGATTCAAGAGATTCAAGATTCACTTTATTGTCATTTCACTGGATATTTGCATACACAGAAGGAAACGAAATATTGTTTCTCCCAGCTCCCATCAGTGCATTAAAAAGGATAGAATAAATAGGTATTAAAATTAACATACCTAAAAATAACAATAGAAGAATAAAATAAGTAAACGTTTCAGACAGAATTCATACAATTTGCAGTCATACACCCAATTTGCAGCTGTGTTTAGCAGCAGAGAAAAGTGCATTTATGTCCATAGTAAAGTGCTGATTTGCATTACTGTTCCAAAAGCCTGCAGTAATGTTCAAATATTGACTCTTTAACCTTTATTTACAGTCCACATTTTTATGGGGCGTTGTGTATCCAAGATATTAAAACCTGAGATAATATATATTGTAATTTTGAGTACAAACAGGAAATTTTGTAAGGGGTGTTATTTTGTATAACCTGTAATCTGTAGGTACAGCTTTCAAATGTCAGTGTGCAAATATAGCCTCTCCTTTTTTTTGTGGCACTAAATCTTTTAAACCAGGGAATAGAAATCATATAAAAGTGAGGTGGTTTCAATTTAGCAGGTCATTGCACTCAAAATGTTTACAGTGCAGTTGTACGGTGTAGTGTTACATTTTAGGTCATTTTCCATTCATATTCTCTATTTTTGCTTCTAGCTAAATGAGAAAGTTTGTGGAAATACCAACCACCGCCCAACCAGCCGGAGCAAACTTTCTCATTTTACAGCTAAACAGTTCACTACAAGATGCTCCTGAAAAGATTTGAGGAGAGAAATAGGCATTACAGATATAATATAACAGAATATTGATTCATATTTGATCAGCGCTGCCTAGTTTGACTATTTGATTGGAGTTCGCGAGTGATTGACAGCTGCCTCCATTGAATGAACAGCCAATAGGAACGCTCTCTCTCTGAAATGACCTGTGCTTGGCCAAAATCTAAAAATTGGTCTAAAGCCTGAAAACAGAGCCATGAGGAGGTGCAGAAGTCTAGTTTTCTCTCAGAACACTTGAATTACAATATGCTGAAAGGTTATTATGGATTTTTTTTGTCCAATGAGGCTAAAAACACTCTGCCTACTGCTGCTTTAATCATTACAATTCTTGAAAAAAAAAAAGCTGAAAAGTCAAGTCAGTTAGACTTTTATTTTTTAAGGTTTCACCGGAAGTTGTGTTTTATTGTGGGTGTTTGGACATTTTGGACAGCTGCTTGTAACATAACGGTGGTGTCAAGCTACAAGAGGAATTGTCTGGATTTATTGATACGATACTGATCAAAGAGCAGCAGGATGAACAGCGCAGGTAGGAACTGAAACACACAGCAGGACACAACATTACACAGGTCACCAAACTGAGCACAACACCAGCTGCTGCTGCTGCAGGGCTCTTCCAGTAACAGGCTGGACCGCAGACATGCACGCCCTCCAAACATAGGGTATTTATACATAACAACAATAAGGTTTGCACACAACTTCAACACGGTTTAACTCGGATTTTATTTAATTTTTGTAAATTTAAACTCGGATATAATGAGTCTGAGTGCATTGGGTTTATGGAGGTGTGGTGTCTGCAAGAAAAAAACTGTGGACTTGCCCATTTGTTTTATACAAATACAGTTTTTGCAAAAAGGAAGCTGCTTTTAAACCGACTAAAGACTTACACAACTACAAATAATATAGACCTATCTGAATATAATAAAGAAAAGTCAGTCTAGTATGAATTCATTTTACTTAAATTTCATTTTCATTCAGTCCAGATAAATCCTTCATTCAGACTGTAGTATGAGTTGGTTTTTTTAGGGTATTTTCGATGCATTTGATCAGGCTTACAGGTTGATTGATGAATCCATTGAATTTAACCAAAGTCCGTTTGATAGCATTGGATTGATCAGGGCCTATCTTCCTCTGGACATTTAAAGAAACCATCCCAGCAGTGAGTGACTGTGCATATAGTGCAGTATGAGACTGTGTTCAAATAGAGACAAAACAATATGAACAACACATTTAGTCAAAATAAAACGTAGCTAGAATGTAAGTCATTAAAATTTAACAAACTATGGAGCAAAATGGGATAAAGCAGAACAAAATGTGAATTTGGACACTGTAATAAATTTAAATATAGTGTATACGTACACTTTCTACACTCCTTCCCTACCAGATTTTATTGCGAATGTGTTGTACCCCAATGATATGATGCATGACATCTCCTCTTTTCACCTTCCTTGTCCTTTTCTAGGCCCTTATCTCCTTTCCTACCCCCCACCCTTCATTAACACCTCCTTTCCTTTCCTACCTCCTCCTCTCCCTCTCCAGCCAGGCTAGCTGTTTCCCTCTGTTTCCAGTCTTTGTGCTAAGCTAAGCTATCTGGCTCTATCTTCATATTTACCGTACAGATATGAGAGAGAAATAAATCCTCTCATCTGACTCTCAGCAATAAAGCAAATCAGTTATTTCCCAAAATGTTGAACTATTCCTTGAAAGGCCTTGCACACCCACGCTCCGCCCACACAGGTGTTTTCACTTATTGTGAAGTGTTTCCTGTTGTTTATTCCAGCTGTGTATCCATCTCTCAACGCCCCCGCGGCCAACATGTTTGGCAACGTGCCTGGCTACGAAGACATCATGGCAGGAGGAGGTAAGAGGAGTCCAACACCACAACTCTTCACATTATATTCATGTTGTTGCAACTTGTTAAAGTTTGTCATTGTTGTTGCAGGAGGTTACCTGCCCCCTCCTATGCCCATGAACCCTGTAGCCCCGCCCCAACCCGGGCCTTCACCTGACGAATGGAGGTAAGGCCTGACATCCCGTCTCACCAGCCAGCCACATGATGCTCATAATGAGAAAAAGACTGCGTTCAGTGAGGATATTCTGGTTAAACTCATCATGTGTGTTTGTGTGTGTGTGTTGTAGCATCCCCACTCTGTCGGAGGATGTTGCCCGTGAGGCATTCAAGAGCTTTACGTCGTATCAGTGCTGCTGGGGTAAAGGTCCAGTCAACGATGGAGTCATCACCAGCATGGAGCCGTTCAACACCTACAGGGTGAAGTGATCTTCACGCTCTTTATGACGTTAACTGGTGCTGTTACTGTTGTGTTTGTTACTGAAGGATGCTCCAGTCGTGGTTTGTAGGGCTGGAAACATTTGCACCTGCTGGGATCTGATCTGATCACATTCTGAACTTAATGTGCTTAAGTCTTTCATTATCCAGAACACAGATCATGTGTTCATACCAGGGGTATAAGGTCTCTGCTGTCTCTCCATGCTCTACATCTAAAGGACTGCATGTGTCCACACAGAGACAGTTTGAAGAGGCCTTTGATCAGTGTCGGACAGTATGATTTCACTTCACATCAGTTTATAAACAGTTTAGTTATTTGGCTCTGATGACTCCCACATGACTGCCATGTGACCTCAGAGACTCTCATGTGACATTAAAATGCGAACAAGCCATAATGCTGTAAATATCAAGAACTGATGAAGGCTCTTGATGCCTTTCTTATGTTTTACATGCTGAACATCAGTGATTGTGTGTTGCGCTCTGAGCACTGCCAAAACACGGGTGACATACACTACACTGTATTGTGAATGAGTTTGGGGGATAGTCATGCTCCATGTTTTGGATCTGCTCATATTTCCATGGAGTCAGTTAGTTAGCTGGTGGCTACAACTTGAGTTTTAAAAGTTATGCTGAATTAGCTATTAGCAGTTCCTTTTTGCAATGCACCCACGGATGTACTGACGACTATCACTAGATTACTTTAATACTGAAGAAGACTTAAAAATGTGATGATTCTCAGGCGAGTTATGAAGTTATGAATAGCGTCTTTTTTCTACGAGTTCTAAGCGGATTTATGGACATTTATTTGGAAATACTGATACTAATGTAGCTAAGGCACACTGAACCAAAAACAGTAAGATGAAACTCATGTCATCTGTAATGAATACTGACCAGACAACATCTGTCTTCTTCTTTTGATTCAGTTTCCTAAATCTTAACTATCGCTGTAATTATTACTAATTACGTTTTATATTACTGTTATGTGATTATTGTTTTTACTTTTAATGCTACAATATTGCTGTTATTGTTTCTATTTGTAACACTATTGTCTCTGTCAGCTCAAATGTCATTAACACTGCTGCACACATGTTATGCTTCTTGTTGAAGTGTGTTTTCTGCTCCGTAGTATCGACTGGAGACGTTCACTGAGTCCAGGTCAACTGAGTGGGCCACCAAACCTCATGAAGGTAAACAAACACACAGACGTTTGTGCAACCTGAACCTAATTCTGAGCTTTAAAGGTCCACTAATTGCTTCTTTAATGTTGTTTAATTCCAATAAGTGAGAGAGAAAGGCAGGCCGTTTGATTTTTCTATCTAGAGAACAGGTAGAAAGGTTGGATTGATGAACAATTTGTGGTGACTTTCTGGTTGGAAAACAGCTCTCAGTCACATTAAACCAGTTCTCCTCCAGTGATTCAGTATTTCCTTTTCATAAAATAATAATTTACAAGAATAGTCAAACTCTGTGCAGCAGAGTCTGAGATATCCCCATTTTTAGTCCCTAGTATGGATCAAAACCTCCCAAAACACTGGGGCCTACATTTCCCATAATGCAGCTGGATAGTGTCTTTTATTAAACCCTCTCAGCCTGTTAAACACCCACGTCTTTCAAACTTCACACCTCCTCAGCGCAGGTTTTCTGTTATAAATCGGCCCAAGCTGAGATAACCCTGATGACATCACTATAGCAGCAGGTGTCAGGTGTTTTTTGATTGACAGGAGGGTGTGACGTGTCTCTTGTGTGACTGACAGGTGAACCGGCTGACTTCTACACCCAGACTGCACCCCGGCCCTGGGAGATCCAGGCCACGGCTCCGAGCCTCTTCACCAATCACACGGAGGAGATCCGCGTGCCCTACACTTCCTCCCTCAAGGTGATTGGTTAACAGACGCCGTCTATCGAAGACCGTCTTGTTGCTATGGTTACCTGCAGTTTGATTTACCCTCTGATTTACAAACGGTTGACCTGAACTATGTTTGATTTTAACATACAGCTGACAGCCAAGTTAATTTTTCGGTCCATAATAAGTGAATATCTATGTAGTTTTAGTCGTATATTGTGATTCTTGGTAATTGTATAATATATCTGAGGAATATGTTGATATTCCCAACGGTCTCATCTTTTTCCTCTGTCATTGTGCCTTTGCATTTACTGTATTATGTTACCCGCTTGCTAGCTTGCTAAATTGTTGAACTCTGTGGCTTCTAGACGCCGACAGTAACGTTAATATTGCTGTTGCTTAGCAGCTGTTGTTCTCACGACTTGACCACTTGAACGCCAAGCACATCGTGTACACGACTTCCCATGTTGTAAACACAAGCTCATGAGTTTCATTTGAAGGCACTATAAGTTTACTGCTAACGTCAGTACTGTTGCTATGGTTACCTTCAGATTTAGAACATGAGTGAAACTGTTGACCTCAACATGTATGTATGTATTTTAACTGATAGCTGACAGCCAATCAGAGAGCAGCATTCTGATGTGGAGCATTCCGTCAGCGTGTGTCAGTGTGACTCCAACATACACTAAAGTTATTTTTAACTTGTGTGCGTGTGTGTGTGTTTAGGAGTGCGACAGCTGCCATGGCTCAGGGACGATGCCATGTGAGGAGTGCCATGGAGATGGACATGTAAGAAGACTGTCAATCAGTCAATTAATAATCAATCAGTAATAATAAACTTCATAATAATTATAGTTTACAGATAAAATCAGTCAGAATTAATTTAATGTGGATTTACAATGAAACTCTCCATGTTAATAATCCTGTGTGTGTGTGTGTGTTTCTGTATAGAAACCGTGCTGGGTGTGCAATGGCTCCGGGACGAAGTTGGATGAGAGCTGCGGTCACTGTGGTGGTACAGGCAAAGACAGGTCCTGAAGGGGGATCGGGGAGTCCTGGGTTGTGTCTGAAATGTCAATCAACAATAATTGCACCCGAGATGTGATTTCATGCTGCACATGGAGGGGGTAGTTTTCAAATACACAGTGCTCCCTTTTAATAAGTTGAAAGACAGAAAATTGCCATACAACAATAACTTAATTTGGACAGAAACATAAATCTCCCTAAAGTTTCTATTAAAGGAATGATTGAATCATTGGCTCTCTGGGAGAAAGGAAGGAAATCAATCTAACAAGTGATCCATTATTTGAAAAATGTTCAGCCACATATGAAGTTAATGAACTAGAACAAGAAAAACAGGAGTGTCACCCTTTAAATTACACTGTACAGTCAGTACACTTGGATCAGATTACAGAAGAATATGAAACATGTGTGTCATGTCTGACTATGTGTGTGTGTGTGTGTGTGTAGATGTACCACATGTGATGGGCAGGCAACAAAGCAGTGTGAAACCTGTAAAGGGAAACGACAACTTCTGGCCTACATCAAGCTCAAAGTGGAGTGGTAAGTAGGCTACTGATACTGCAACTGTTACAGGGTTCATGAACAGGTTCCTGGAGTCCTGGAAGAGATTTTAGCAATCCTTGAGGAGCTTCTAAGGGGCCTTAAAAAGGTCCAAGGGGTCATTGATGATGTTCCATAGGGTTTCCTGGAGTCACTGGGAAGGTTAAAACGGTCCTGGAGGAAGTTGTAGAAGAGTTTCTAGGGGTACCTGAGGAGATTCCCTGAGACACTGAAGATGTTGCAGTGGTCCTGGGAGAGATTTCAGTGGTCTTTCAGTTAATGGAGTCTTAAAGAGATCCAAGGGCTTGTTGGTTCCAGAGGTCCTTAATGAATAATAATAATAATAATAATAATAATAATAATAATAATAATACATTTTATTTGTGACGCATTGTACATTTGAAGCAAATCTCAAAGTGCTACAAGGTAAAAGCAGGTAAAAGCATCAATATAAAAAACATAAAAAGCTAACATCTTAAAAATAAGAGAAAAAGGCCGCTTCAAGCGAGGTTAATTAAAAGTCATAGGTTCTGCTTAAAAGGAATGTTTTAAGTCCTTTTTTAAAACTCTCCATAGTCCGTGGTGCCCTGAGATGGGCAGGAAGGGAGTTACAAAGGAGAGGGGCGGCAGAACAGAAAGCCCGATCACCCTTGTTGTTGAGCTTAGTCCTGGGGAGGAGGACAGACAGACCGTCACCATGACCCATGCTGCGGGCTTTCTGGAGGTAACAATAGCCAGGGGCACAGCTCTCATTCAGAACAGAAAAACATCTGGTTGATGCCAGGTTTTCCGTAAGGCACATCCCGTCTAAACACTTATCCAGAATGTGGTCATGTATGAGGCATGTATAATGATGTGCCACCGTGACCTTGCAGGGTTTCCAGGAGGCAATAGGGAGGTTCATATGGTCCTTGATGAAGTTAAAAAGTTTCCAGGGGTCTTCGAGGGGTTCCAAAGAGGAGAGAGGAGATTCGCTGAGACCATGGAGATGTTATAGTGGTACGTGAGGAGGTTATATTGGATGTGGTGGAATTTCTCATACGCAAGTTCACTCAATAGGAAGGAAGAGGCCTCACAACTCTCCCCTTCCTCCCTGGTGCTCAGTGTTTTACCCTTATCATGTTTTGACTTACTCGGTTCCTCTGGCACCTCTGACCCTGGTTGCCCCAGCGACTGGCTCTATGGTCCCTACTACAGACACAGCTGTACAGATAACGGCGGCTCCCTTAGACAGGACTCCAACCCAGTAATGTCAACAGAGGGACACTCTGAGAAACACTCTGACCCGACCAAGGAGAGAGGAATTAATAGAAAATCCCATCACATTGGGCCTTTAAGAACTTCTAGGGATGTCGGTGGTTCCAGGGCTCCTTGGGGAGGTTCCCTGAGTCCTTGATATTCCACGGGTCCTGAAAGATCTTCCAGTGGTCCTTAAAGGAGGTTCCTGGGATCGTTTAGGAGTTTCCATGCACCCTTAAATAGGTCCAATTGAGGTTCCAGAGGTCCTTGAGATGTCCCCTGGTTCCTTGAAGATTTTTCAGTTGTCCTGAAAGACATTCTCGAGAAAACTGCAAACGGCAACACCACAGGCCAAGCAGCCCGTTCTGAACAGGCATGTTTTGAACAGGCACTGCACTAGTTTTTTACAAAGTGGGTTTTTCAGCTCCAAAGCTACATTTAGCAAGATGTTTTTCAAGAAAGTCCATGACATGAACTTGGACATCTTGGTGAGTTGGTATGGATTGACCCATAGTGGCTTTAATGTAGTTTAATATTACAGGATTTGTCGATATCTAGTGGAGTGGTTGCAGATTGCAACCAAGTACCTCTCCACTCACTCTTCCTTTTCCAAGATGACGGTAATGTGAGCCGCAGAGTGCAAAACCGTTGTAATGTCGTTTGCCTCGCTCACAGGCCTTCCTTACCATAATAACACTACTTTAGGAGTAATAGAAGTCGGACGGCTGCTGGCGGTACCACGGTTTTGCACTCTGCGGTTCACGTTTCCACAGTTTCACCAGCGTGTCGGAGAACTAGGGTGGCCTTCAGGTAATGTAAAAACGTGAAAGACTCTCTCTAGAGTCC
Organism: Sebastiscus albofasciatus; assembly: GCA_916701655.1. Taxonomy (NCBI): domain Eukaryota; kingdom Metazoa; phylum Chordata; class Actinopteri; order Perciformes; family Sebastidae; genus Sebastiscus; species Sebastiscus albofasciatus. Next base: position 17,552 of record CAKAOI010044853.1, on the reverse strand, counting down.
GTGTTTGGTTTGTCTGTTCTGGGCTACTGTAACATGGAGGAGCAACATGGTGGACTCTGTGAAGAGGACCCGCTCCCTATGTAGATATAAACAACTCATTCTCAGCTAACGAAAACACAATGATTCTTAATTTCAGGTGATTAAACACTAATGAAAACATAGTTATGAATATTATATTCCATGTCTGCTGATAAATCCCCCGAAATGTTACACACTGTTCCTCTACATGGATTTGGTGAGCAGTGGTGTTGTCTTGGATCACACTTTGGTGACCTCTGGTGGTGTAAAGCTAAACCTGCACGACATGAATTCAAATACACACTGTACACTATTTCCAACTAAAAAACCCTAATGAAATGACGTATGTGTGTATATTATTCTATGTGTGTATGTTTATATGTGTATATATTTGTGTATTCGTGTTTAGGACTAACAATCTGGAGGACCACGTGGTGCAGCAGAACTCTGGTCTAAAGGTCGATGATCTTCGTTCAGTGACTGGGAAGGAGCTGTTCAAGAACAACCAGTACCTGGTACTGACACACACACACACACACACACACACGCACAGACACATTATAAAACTGCACTAATTAAATATAAGTTCTCAGGGTTTACTGCATTAGAAAACGGTGGTGGTAAACACTGCTTATCTTGTTATCAATATACATTCAGTGGCCACTTTATTAGGTACACCTGTACAATCCAGTAGGCTACAATCCTGTCGTAAAGTTAACTTTTATGATATTTTTTTCACTGTCATAGAGGTGTTAATTCAATTATATGTTTAACACTGAGGTCATAGATAGTGGTTAGGGCTGTCCTCGACCACAGAAATTCTTTGTCAACTAATCAATTAATTTAATTGAGTTTCTCCACAAAGAATCACACACTTGAAATCTCGTGTTCGCCAGAGATGTGCTCATAAGTTTCTTGGAAATAAGTCATTATGCATGAAAAAAGCACAAAAAACGACTAATCAACTAAAGAAATCTCAGTTGACTAAGACCAAAACGACCGATTAGTTGACTAATCTACTAAGATAGGGGCAGCCTTCATAAATAGGGAGGACAAAACATTAGAAACACCTCTTAATACAATGTAGTCCAGTACAACTCCACTGCAAACTACAACCTCAATAATAAACAGATTTCTGACAATGTCAACAAAAAGGTATACATTTATGGCAGAGCTGTTGCATTGAATTGCAATAGATTGCACAGGTGTACCTAATAAAGTGGCCAGTGAGTGTAATTACTAGATGACTCCCTTTTATTAAATATTTGAGTTTTGCTGTGTGATTTTGCTCCGCTGCCTGTTTTCCCTCAATCTTTAAAACTTAATTTTATATTTCATAATTGTAATAATTTATTCTGACGTTATTGGAGGCTCTATTTATTTCAGGCGAGACAGGGCACCTCCATTATAATATGCTGAAGGAAACCCTGACTCTCCTCTGTTCATTACGCTCCTTTAGGGTCATGGAGTAATTAAAGGATGTCGCTAATGTTAGCTGTCTGTCTCCTCTCAGCTCTACCCGCTGCTCGGGTTCCCAAACCCGGCCATCTCTGAGGCCTCTGAGCGTCTGGTCAGAGAACACCAAAGCAAGTACGCCCAGAACTCCATGATCCTGCAGCAGGTAGGCCAGCAGACAGCTGCATGACTGACAGATTCAAGAGAAACTCAAAGATGAAAAGACAAGATGGGTGTCACTGTCGCTACCATTGAGGACCACTCTTTTTTTTTGGTAGTTGTTGTAAATGAAAGCGATTTTTGTAGCCTAAATAATATCATTTTCAGTGCTCATGCAGATATCAAGTCATTCAAAATCTATCTCAGATGCTGTGAGTGCACAGGAAGGTTGGAAGAGATAACCTTTATTTATTCAGGGGAGTTTCACTGAGAGAAAGCCTCTCTTTTGCAGGAACGCCCTGATCACATTTGCACAATTACACACATTCAGAACTGGAAGCTGTCCAGTACAACCACAGTCTGATGTGAGCAGCTCCACTGGAGCATATGCGGTTAAAAGGGAACTATGCCCAAAATTTCAAAATTCATACATGTCATTCCTGTGGTCTAAGACTGTCCAAAAAATTAGTTAAAGCAATTCACTCCCAAATCCCAAATGGCGTCAGTTGGAATGTAAGATAACATGCAAAGTAACATTTCTGTCTCTCTCTCTCTCTCTCTCTCTCAGAGGCAGACAGTCGAGTTGATCCCCATCACTAAAGTCAACTACAAGTGGAAAGGCGACTCTCACGTCTACTTCGTCTACGGCAACGAGAACCAAGTCAGCGCCGACAATTACCCTGCAACCTGCTGCTGTGTCATCCAGTAGACACACACACACACACACACACACACACACACACACACACACACACACACACACACACACACACACAAACAGTTATTCTGTTTCTTTTTTAATACTATCTCCTCCCTCCAGGACAGCTTTTAACCATCCACTGCACACATTAAGAGTTTTCCACAAAAATCGTCCAATTAGATGGAGAGTGGTTCCCACCGGGTTCCCACAAGTGGTCGGGTAAACCAGCATGTTATATGTACTTAAACGGACACACATTTGTTTGTGATAAAGAATTAATTTAGAATATTGTCTGAAATTAATACCAAAAAAAAGAAACTTCAGTATGTAATATTTTACTCACAAAGAAAGGGAAGGTAGCACGTAACTTTCTCAGTACTGGCATTAAGTATTTGTCTCCACATTAACTAAACAATCCTGGAGGGACTCGATTTATCTGTCCGCTCAGTTCTGACTCTACCTCCTGTTAGGACACCGTGATGCTCCACCAGGTGTCCTGATGAGAGAAAATAATAGACATTCCTGTCATTTATCCTTCATATCAAGAATTACATTTTATCTAGATAAACTTTTAATCTTTCACATTTAGATCTAAATTGAAGGTATCCAAATTTAAGATTGAAAAAAATATATATTTTATGGTTAAACCTGTTTGGCTGTATGTATCCCATTATTGTCTCTGTGTGGACACCTGTGTTGAACATCATGTCTCTGACAACATGACCACTTACCAAAGATATGTTTTCTGTTACAAAACACTTTTACTGAACACACATTATGCCAGTATGTGCCATTTAATCTCCTCAATATTGCATGGAAAATGTCCAAGACATTAATGTTTTGAGGACAAGCAGGAGTTTTCAGCCTTCCTGATACCAGAAGCCAGAAACATATGAATTGATGATAAGCAAATAGTGAGAAGTAGCAAATAAAAATAAAAATGGAGATATGAGATTTTCATCTGACAGAGGTTAATATATGACATGTGATAATTCTTTGTGTGTGTATTGTAATCAGATGATGGAGGAAGTGAATTGCTGCTCTGTTTGGGGAACAGAGAAACAGTTTCTCTGTTTGGGGAACAGAGAAACAGTTTCTAGAGCAGCAACAGAATCTGGTTCACCTGGTTTATACCTGTGTTCTTCTATCTGTGGTTTAATGTGACATGAAGCTGGAAACCACTTTAATGAATAAACTGTAGAGATCAGAGGTTTCACCACAAACGGATCAAGATTTTTATGACTCCGGAAACAAAAGCAGATCATTTTTGTTTTTCTAAAGGCCTGGTCACACTGAAAGTGTCGAAGCGAATTTCATTCGCATGCCTTCACTGAATATTTGTGTTTAGAAGTTTTGTGCACATAGACTGAATATATAGATGGACGACGCATCTCCACTTCCTCCCACTGTACAAAAGTGAAGCCAAGATATCCCAGATACGGGAGGTGACATCTTGAGCTGCTACGTTAGCACCACGCTAGCCGTTTGGCTAGAAAGACACAACAACTAATCATAATATCTCTAAAACTAAATTTATGATCAAATTGACTCATGTTCCATTACACAGACTGGTGACGGTTATGGAAAGTTGCAGTTACATCTCCTCTCTTGGATAATTCTTGAGCCTCTGACTGCGACTATTTCACTCAGAGCAGATGTCAATCATGACGTCTCACCCCCTTTTTAGAGCATCAAATAACCCATTAAAACCAAACTTGAACACCTGAACATACATCAGCGTGATAAAAACAACCTAAAATGACAGAAACCATTAAAACATGGGCCAAACTTTTTAGTTTGGCCCATGTCCCATCTGCTAACATGGAGGAGGTGGGATTTATGAGCTATGCTGCAGCCAGCCACCAGGGGGCGATCAGGATGTTTTGGCATCATGTCATGTCGTCCATCTTTATATACAGTCTATGGTTGTGTGCTATTGTCAGCGCTCTGCAAGTGGTGTCCCTATTAATGAGGACTGCCAGGTTGGGAGTGGGGAAACCAGTTATTTTAGAAGATATGTTGGTGATTTTCAGGAGTTTCTATTGGTGAGGGTGAGCATGGTGAAATAGCAGGTGGTGCAGTACAGGAGGATGGGTTTAATGATGCCTCAAGCAAGAGGTGGGGTTTGACTGAGAGAGAGGATGTCTCTGGTGTGGTGATCTGCCTGGTGTACAGGCAGAATGAAAATATTACCATGATTTTTCAGTATAGAAAACATACGTATCTCAGTGTGTTCTGTCATAAACGAGCCACGTTAAATAATCTACCTGATGTTTGTCACATTCAGCTGTATGATGATAAAAAAAAACTCACCAAAGTGTTGAAACAGTATTCCTAAATGTTTCATACCTCTGTTTTATAAAGAAGAAAATACATCATCACGTCGTCATAACATCATGATAAATGTGAAGCTTTGCTAAGTGTTTCCTGTCCTGCATTAAGTCCATTAAAGCCTCTGCGACTGCTCCTCTGTCGCTTTGACTCTGAGCCAGCTAACAGTCTGCAGCGCTGAAAGGCATTCTGGGTAGGGGACTTTACTGCTTCGACAGCTGGAATATTCCTGCAGCAACCAGAAACTGGTGTCCAGTGAAAACCTTGCATCTCCGATGTTGGTGATTATCTTTACACCTTGCAATGAGCTAAGATTTAGCCTCCTCAAAAGTCTTTAAAGCTCTTCGGTGCTTAAACAAGGTGATTTGGAGATGCATGTTTTCCACTTGACAACAGCGGTCAGGTAGAGCGCAGTGTAATGTAAATGTTGATTACAGCCTTATTTACAGCCTTAAATCACAGAAATAAATGTGGAGAAGAAATACAATTAAAGGTGCAGTGTGTAGGATTCGGCGGCATCTAGCGGTGAGGTTGCAGATTACAACCAATTGAAACTTCTGCCGTGTGCCGAGTGTGTAGGAGAACTGCGGTGGCCGACGCAAAAATGTGAAAACAAAACTAAAGAAAACATACTTGATAATATATTCCATTTCTGCCAATAGAGCCCCATAAATGCTACACACTGTTCCTTTAAAGGGCTTCATCAGATTTTTTGTGTTTCCTGTGTTGGTCTTCTTGAGGCTGCTGACTTCCAGATAAAACAAACATCTGAAACAACACAACATAAAACAAGACTAAAGCTATTTCCACATCAAGTCTAACACCAAGCAAGCAATTAAATATTAAACACGTCATTAAGATAGCCCGTGCACAGCAGTGCTCCTCTCATGGGTGCCAGCTGGTGCACAATAAACCAAAAGAAATCACACACGCACGCCGGGATGTCATTAAACATGTTCTGTTTAATGATGTTATGAGATCAAAGGCAAGATAACAGCATGAGTTTGACTTTGTTTCTGTGCAACATTTATGCTCATGATTTAACGCACGCACCTCCCGAAGCCTGAACATCACATTGTGCAGCCCTGCGCATGAAATGAGCAAGATTGGTTGATGCATCTTCTGAACGGGCTTGTACATAACCACAACTTTGTCATAGCGACTGATTAAAAGCCCCTCATGGTCTACGTGGACCAGAATACACAAACTAATTCAACACAAATGCAGCGGTGAAATGTCCAACTGTATCAGAGTTACTGCTCCTGTCCCCTAGAATAACTTAAAGGTTGTTGATGAAAAAAAAATTGTTTTTATTTTGACGAAATTTCAGAAATTTGCTAAAGATATTTATTTTATTTTAGTTTTTGCTAGTTAGTTTAGAGCATAACTGGTGTCATGTTTACGGCTAACTTTAGCTCTCCAGTTTCAGCAGATGTCAACATTTCATGTCAGGACAAAAATAAACAGACGTGTCCCTTTAAACTGTCCTCCTGCAGTAGAGCTGAGCTCCTGTAGAGGGCGCTCTGTGTTTGACTCAGGCTCTGCTGCCGCCCGCTGTCTGCCTTCAGTACACGTTTATCTGTAACAAACAGGATGAAGCCACTTCAGGTTCTACTGTTGATGTATATATGGCGATATATCAGTTCATAAATATGACATATTCCTTCCATTCTGCATTTCATGATATCCATATTGCTTATTGTTTATCTTTTGGGGTTTCATTTAAGTTTAATTTTTTCTATTGTCAACAAAAGAAAAACACTCTTAAGCAGTCGACTGTTACTTCGCGGACTTCAGAGCGTTTTTTAACGCTACATTAACGTGCCTTTGCTGTTTATTGTTTCAAACTAAGGCGATGCTGCTTGAATGTGACAAACCTTTAATTGAGTAGAACGCCCCTTTATCTGTGATGCCTTAAAACAATACTGTGATTATCAACCATCTCTGCTACTAACCTGATGCACCTGATGATGTTATTACTCTGTTAGTACTCACAAATACTCTGTCGCTGTAGATCATTAATCGTATGTTACCGTTCAAGCTGAAAATAAACTCTGAGACTCACCTGCTTCTGTCACATCACATCTGTTTACAACTACACATGTGAAACAGTATGAAGTTATCAGACAAGTCAAAAACATAACAGTAATATATAATATAATATATAATAGTATAATATAATACAGTACATTAACAAATAATATTGAGATTATTGATTCAAGTGAGAAATAAAGCATTTTACTTTTTCTTTAACCTCCATTCAGACGTTTTTTTAAAAAAAAATTATACCTGTTTTATGTATTATAGCTGTTTTTTTTGTATTGCACATTTACTGGATATTGTGCGCATTAATTTGTAGTGGGAGACAGATTTATTTGTCTGTCTGTATGGTTTGTGTTTATTGTTGTAACGATGTTAGTGCCCTGTGCTGCCCTCTCGGCCAGGTCACTCTTGAAAAAGAGATTTTAATCTCAATAAGACTTTTACCTTTGTTAAATAAAGGATATAGATGGTTAGATTTTTTTCCCTTTACCACCATTCATTTGATGAAATAGTTAATACTTAAATACTTATTAAAACTTTTTGAATTTATTTATCTTTCACTATATTTTTGCTGTTTTTTAACCCCTTCATTTTCCTATCTGTGAACTTCCAAGTAGCGTTAACGTGCTAATTTTGTTAGTGTTAGTTTACCTGCGAAAATATTTATTGACAGAGATTATACAGCGATGCTACAACAGAATGCAGAACTGTATTTGGCCAATTAATATCAGGTGTACTGACTGGCGTGTGACAAAATATGTCTTTTTACAGGATGGATGTCCAATTAATATAAGGAACAATATATCCATATCTAATTTATTTCAGCTTTTATGTTATTATTTTGCTATTGTTGTTATATTTTGAAATACATATAGTATATACTGTATGTGACATATGTTATATTGGTGAGAGACATATACTCACACATATATACTGTATATGTACTTACACATACGCCCGTGAAACACAGACTGTGGTTAGAATATTATGTGAACAAAAGAAGATAAGATGTGGAAAGATACTGAATGTAAACAGGAATCTGAACTGTCAGTGACTGAAGGATAAGAGAGAGTTCACCCTGATCTGAACTTTCTCAGAAAGCTGAAAAAACGTTCAGATTGTCGACATGTGAGACTCGAGGAAGAAGCTTCAGATATCTGCTTCCGGTGAAAGAGGAGATAAACCTTAAAAATAGAATAGATAACAATTTTTTCAAGGGGAAATTGTTAGCTGCATAAATTCATTTTCAGAAATTACCAATATTTACATTTTCATATAGGCTATTCTGTAACAGAGATGCAATTTTAACTTTTTTTAATGACATAATTGAACTCTTTCATGTAAAAACCTTATCAGACACAAATTATTATTAAAAATGATCCAACCGAAGAGACAAGCCCAGTGTTGCTAACTCTTTTCCAATGAAAGTAGCTCGCAGCACTAGCTCCAAAAGTCCCTAAATCTAGAGAGAAAGTCGCCAAGTCTGCAACACTGACAGTCCGCCCCTTCAGGCCTCCCTCCAAAGCCACTCTAATATCATTACGAACATAAAATTAACAGCGAACATGGCTATTGTTAGTACTCACAGCTGTCAATCTAACAGCTTGTGGAAGACACCGGTGATGCACAATGAGAGAGAGCACGCAGGTAGACAGGCAGGTAGCTTGTCCAATCATCACATTCGGGCTGAATGAAATGATTGGACGGGTTTATAACAGTCTTGCAACAGCCACTGATACCAGTTTTTTTTCTTTTTTTTGGTCAGAGCATTTGATTTATTGATTATATATGAACAAAGAATGTTTCTAATATCTTTACCAACCCTACCTTTAATATTTTTGTTCTCATTTGTATATATTTTGTAGCTTATAGATCTCATTTCTCGGTACTGTTAACATCATTTTATCTGTTAAACATTTTATTTAGTTATTTATGCATGTGAGATGTATTTATGTGTTTTAGGGTTGCAATAGAGCCCTGTTTGCCTATGTGTGTTTTCAGGGCTATTTTAAATTAATTATTTTGTTGTTGTTTATTATGTTTTTATTGTCAGCTCTTTTACTGAAGTAAAAGTAGAAATACTATAGTATACAACTCCATTACAAGTAAAAGTCCTGAATTCAAAATGTTACTTAGCACAGAAGTAGCCTACTATCAGCAAAATGTGCTTAAAGAATGAAAAGTAAAAGTACTCATTATGCAGAATGGCTCCTGCCACCGTTATGTTATTATAGAACATTATACTATTCTGGTTCTCGTCTCTCGTGCATCTCTGTTATCTCTTCTGTTCCTGTCTCTGCGGTCTGACATTCTGCTGATGTCACTATCAGATCAACTCTGAGATGTCCTTTCCGTCTGCAGCCCATCCCAGAATACACTGCAGCAACAGTGTGTTAGAGATAAAACTACATTACAGTGCTCTTCTCTTTATTTCCTGTTAAAATTGATGGCAGCCTGTGTTGTATTTCCTCCCTCTTGCTGTTAGAGGAGCATATGAGTCTGTCTCACTTCCTGTGTCATGTCCTGTCAGATAAGGAAGACATGTGTCTCTGCTGATCTCTGCGGTTTTTAACGTGTTCACATCTGTCGGGTAAATAACTCCACCCTGCGCCTCACAGGAAACACCAAGATGTGCAACAGACACAGGTGGGGAGGATGACGTCCACTGATCACTGATGTGATTCACTCACATAACCTTCTGTATTTAGGATTTTAAATTTAAGAAAGTTGATCTGCATGGAGAAATGTTTAATTTTTATTTTCTTTTTAAAGTTTTTGCCTTTAATTTGACAGTTGACAATAAGGACAGACAGGAAATGTGTGATATTGTATCAGATCCGGATATTACATTTTTGGGGAAGTTTACACTGCTGCAACCCCCAGCCTTTCTCAAGACTACGGTACTCACCAAACACATAGTTCTCATCCTCAAAGGCTTTTCTAACGTTGATGGTGACAGGTAATGTGAAATAAATCATGGGCCTCTGTGTCCTCCGGTGCTCCTAATGGTATCTGCAAGATTTCACAGACCGGAGGAAAACAACAAATCAGAGCTGAACTGGAGCCTTGCCGTCTCTGAGCAGCTGTCAATCACTCTCAAACTCCGATCAAACGGTCAAACTAGGATTAAATATGAATCAATATCCTGTTACTGTAATGCCTATTTCTCACTTTAATGTTGTCAGAAACATCTTGTAGTGTACTGTTTAGCTGTAAAATGAGAAAGTTTGGGACCTGGCAGCCATGTTGAGATCTGCTGAGGAAATACCAAGCACCGCCCACCAGCCGGAGCAAACGTTCTCATTTTACAGCTAAACAGTACACTACAAGATGTTTCTGAAAACATTTTAGGTGAGAAATAAGCATTATAGTTACAGAATATTATTTCATATTGATTGATCAGCGCTGCTTAGTTTGACTGTTTGATCAGTTTGCGAGTATACAGGCTCGTTCCAGATGAACTGCCCCTCGTCAGGAAAGTAGACGATATCAGGCGGCAGCAGCAGGGGGTGGTGACAAAAAGCTGCGGTCAGGTTGGACAGTTTCCAGCCATTTCGAGCAGATTTCATGGAATTTACAGGAAGTCACAGAAAAAGTTACTTCCGGTTAGATCCGATTTGTAGGCCAGTTATAGTTTTCAGATTTATTTATATTTGTTTGTAAATATGTGTGGAAAATGTGCGTGTGTCTGGCTTTGGATTCTATCCTGTTGTGTTATATTGTCTATCCTGTAGTGTTATATATAGATAATCTTCATTATTATAATAATTATTATTATCAACTACACAAGATATGTTTGTTCACAGATGAAACCTTCATTGCACAACATGAGACTAATACAATCTAGTGTTTAATCTTACAATTACACAGAAAGTTGTGACTTTCTGCAACACGTGGTGTTTGCTGTCAAAACTAAGAGTCAACCAGCTCTTTGATCAGGCGCGAGCCAGGCGTTTCCCATAATGCCCTGGGTCTTGCAGTCGGAGGAGAGCAACTGCGGCGCCCGGCTCTAAAAGCTGCGGCAACCTCGATCTCGTGAGGTTATCGTTGCCCATGTGTGCATGACGTCAGAGCAAGTCGGCATCAAGGCGGACACAAATCTAACCGGCATGCATTGCGCGGGCGATCGCCGGTGATCAACTCTGCGCAGGCCTGGCTCATCTCGAACGAGCCTAGTGATTGACAGCTGCCACCGTTGAATGAACAGCCAATAGGAACGCTCTCTCTCTGAAATGTCCTGTGATTGGTCAAAGTCTCCCGTCACGGGCTAGATTTATTAAAGCCTGAAAACAGAGCCATGAGGAGGAGCAGAAGTCTAGTTTTCTCTCAGAACACTTGAATTACAATATGCTGAAAGGTTATTATGGAATTTGTACCCAACGATGTCAAAAATATTCTGCCTACTGCCACTTTAAAGGGACTGTTTGTAACTTTTTACACGTATAAATCTACCGCGTCGGTTTCCCATGCGCACTCGCATATGCACGCTCGCGTTTGGCTACGCTGTTCAGACTCCCTGTGGACATGTACTATCAGACTCCAACACAAACTACACGGAAGCACCAAAACCGCAAAGTTCTATCTAGTGAAGCCCGTCTTGCAAAACAGTGTTGGCAGCGGTCGTAGTACACGGGGGAGACCATAGCTTTGGTCTCCAGGACCGGAGTCTGAGCTGTACTCTGCTCCTCTGCCTGCCTGCCTTCACTCATGCACCGCTCGTTCTCGCCCCACTCTTACGTGCATGCGCGCACACTCCACACTGCAGAAGACTTCGTAGCTCTGAGAATATCTAGTGAATGTTCAGTGGACGTTTGTGCAGAAATAACTGCTGCAGCTCCTCCAGACCAACAGAGGTTTCCTGTGTCTTGTGAAGTGACGGGGCTCCGCAGCGAGTAACGTTATCGTCTCCGACCGGGTGCCGGTGTCTCCCTCCGGCTGCAGTCGGAGACAATAACGTTTCTCTTCCTCCTTCAGCCTCCTGAAGCAGGAAAAGCCAACACTAGGATCAGCAGTGATTCATGGAGAGACCTTTGTCCGGTCAGCTAACATTACTGCCAAGCAGCTGAAATATAGTGATATTGTGCTTTTAGCTGACGTGTGTCTCCTCACTGTTTTGAGCAATTCTCGATCATGTCTATGTAGAGCGAGCACAAGCGCGAGCCCGACGCTGACTTTCGTTGATTTAACGGCCACAGGTGTTGCTGTTAACAAGCAATTTCTGATTCTTACAAACAGTCCCTTTAAAAGGTTTGACAAACTTTCTCTTCTTCCCTGTTTCTTCTTCTTCTTCTTTTTAGAGGCTTTCACACAATGTTGTGAAACACACAGCGATTGTTGGCAACACATCTCCAAATCCCCACACACCAATAAAGAAACACTTCCTCCCCCCCTGGTGCCCCCTCTTCCCTCCCTCCTCCTCCTCTTTCTCCTCCTCCTCCCTCTGGTGGGCGGGGCCTCTCAGCTCTGCATCATCATGATCCAACTGCAGATTCACAAAGAGAAGAAGAAAACCCATCCGTCCGCTGCTTCTTCTGCATGTGAGTCCTCCTCAGTTTCTTCTGTTTGCAGCAGCTTTTGTTTCTGTTTTTACCGGCTGGTTACCGGATCAGTGTGTGTGTGTCTGGACCCCGGTACACCTCCCTGTCTCTGTGACTGTGTGTGTGTGTGTTAAGTGGCAGCATGGTGGAAACTTCGGCTGGAAACTTTGGGAAAGTTTCCACCAAACTTGATGCTGATTTTAGCTGGCTTGTTCTCAGACTGCTCCTCTCTAGTTTCTACTTGATAGTTGTGAGTTTGTGTGTAAAAGAAAAGAAGGTAATAAGAAAGCAGAGAGGAGGGTTGACTGAGGAGAACAAACTGTCTTCAGCTGTTTCTACTTTCTCTAACAACTTATTCTTTACTCCTGTAGTGAGTTTGTGTTGGTTTCTGGGCTGACTTTAGTGTAAAGTGCTACAGTATTTATACAAAGTGAGACCTTTCTACTACCACCACAGTCTGTACAGTCCTCCTATAATGTGTTGTTCCTATGGAGGGTCTCTGGTATACCCTCTATGCTGTAGGCGTCTCTCAGTTTACCGTTAGAGCTGACAGGATACTGCTGGTTGAAGCCTACGCAGCCTCGTTTAACCTCATTATATGTGACTCTTACAGTAATTAGTCAGTTGTTTCCATAGTATTCGTAATATTTAATTCAATTTTTCCTTTATTTTATCAGGGGTGTTCACTGAGATCAAAATCTGCATCATTCAAAAGTTAACATTTAAACACTTACATATGAGTCTATTTTAACTTATATTTGACTTTTACAACCATTAGTCGGTCAGTCAGTTGTTTCCATAGTATTCATTATATTTAAATATTTTATTTTATTTATCATTTATTTATTTATTTACAAAATGTTATTTTTCCTTTATTTTAGTAGGGGTAACTATTCACTGAGACTGAAAATCTGCAGCATTACAAAGTTAAGATTTAAACAACACTTACATATGAACACATACAAACATTACAAATGGTTTTCTTCTCCAATAGTTTAACAGCTAGCTCTTTAATAATAATCTTATAGACACCAGAGAAAATGGCTCTCCTCCAGATATATGGAATATATTATATATAGGGCTGACCTCAACCAAAGAAATCCTTAGTGGACCAACACTCGTACGATTTTGTCGACTGTTCAATTCGTTTTTTAGATTTAATCGACTGATATGTAAAACTGAGTTTCTCCACAAAGAATCACACAAAAACACCACTTTAAATCGTGTGTTTGCCAGAGATGTGCTCATACATTTCTTGGAAATAAGTCGAAAATGACTAATCAACTAAAGAAATCTTAGTTGACTAAGACCTAAATTTGACTAATCGGCAGTCTTAAATTCATTCCATATAGGCTACTGAAAGCGTGTTTTACCCCATACAGTCCTATATCTGGGTGTTTTTAAGGTGATACAATCCTGGTAGGGCTGTAATTTGAGAAGTTAACACTGTCATCTTTTTTCTGTCCATAGAGAGGCAGGACTTATTCCTATAAAGGAAGCCAATTTTGAGTTTAAGCTTGTTGGCCAAATTTGTAACATGTGCCCTGAGGGACGAATCATAATCTAACTAGATACCTAAATGCTTGTATTCCTGGATACGTTCAATCTCAACATTGTTTATAGTAAACAAATGTGCATCCGTGGGGTCAATGTTCTGATTGGAGAGAATCATAAACTTAGTTTTACTGTCATTTAAATAAGATAAGATAAGATGTTGATGAAATTTGCAATATAAGGACCAATACAAGACTTGTCAGTGTCCTTTGCATGATATCAAAAGGATCCTGTAAAAAGCTTGCCTGCTAGTGAAGAACTGTGTCATCAGCGTAAACATTAGTGTTGTATTTTCCTGCCAATATGGTTGATATAAGTATCAATATATATATAATAAAGAGCAGCAAATATGCACCTGTGGTACCCCTTTACTGACCACTAGAAAGAGTGACCTCACCTCATCTGCCACCACAGTCTGTGTCCTTTTCGTCAAGTAATCGACCCTTTGCTAAGTCTTGCCCCTCAAATGCAGATTGGCGAATCATAGCGTAGCTTCAACCACGGTCCGACAACAGCTCTGCTCCATAGACTCTCATGCAATCGTTTCAGATTTTCTTCATTTTCAGGCTGGTTTTGGGGATTTAAAGCTAGTCCTGGTTAAACGTTTATAATGGTGAAACTCGTTACCCGGAGAGGTTGGAGGGAGATATACGTTTCTAAAACGTTTCTATGTAAAAACCTGTGGAGCTAACATTAGCAGAGTGTGTTAGACCTACCTGGCTTTACAGGAACAGTGTTGTTCCTTAATTTCATTGTTTTCTGTCTCGATCACCAGGTGATGGTGGATCACTTTTACACTGTGATCTGTCTGCTTCTATCTTTATCTTTTAAACCTGTTTTTGCTGCTGAATCAGTTTGACATCCAGATATATCCTTCAAACGCATATTGTTGACCCTTCTGTCCGCTTCTCTCTGAAATCACTTTTTTAGTTTTTCCATAAATTAGATGGAGTGCAGTTAGTGACGGTGTGGGCTCCACGGTAGCTCCGACAGCGTGTAATTGCAGTACTACCCCTGCTATAGTATTCACATAGAAACAAATACAGCGTGTCTGTGGATCATAGCTGGCCTGTTTTGATCTTGATTTACCACACTATAATCTCATATATACTATATTTCTGTAATGTTATCACAGTGTTTTAAGAACCACAGATAATGCTCCTTTTATATTCCTACAGTGGTTGACAGTAGTCTATTTTAGTTTCAGACTTTACTGTACTCTATGTTACTCATGTGATGTTTGTTAACTAAAAGAATGTAGTTATCTTGATGATCTACTTAATTATTAACATCTCTTACAGTTTCCTGTTGTAATCCAATATTTAAGTAAGGTGTGTGTGGAACATAATTTGTCCATTTTTAAAAAAAAAAAATTAACAATGTCTTTATTGTTTTTTTGTTATACAAACATCAGCATTGTTAAGCAATTTATTCAATACAGTATTTACTTTAACAAACATAACACCCCCCACACACCCACCCGTTCTCTCCTAACTTTTCCCTTTCTTACAGGCCCAATATCAATACACATCTTCATAGTATCAATCAGACAATTAAACAGTTAAATGGCACCTCTAACAAAATGAAGATACACATAAACAGAAAAAATATATATATAGAAAATAAATAATAAATAAAATAAAAAGATTTTCAAAAACAAGAATCGATTCCCTCTGAGGGTTTACCACTATTGTGAATTTTTAGTATCCTATCTTAATTAATTTATCCATTTTAACCGTATATTCTGTACTTCACTATATTGTTATCTCAAATAGTATTTCTAAAATATTCTAATGTGTCAGAGGTGCTCTGTTGTGTGTGACCTTAATGTACTTCAGTTTAGTATTTGATATTCGTACAGTGTTTGTATATAGAAGCACATTTAGTCTGTGTTGTGTGGTCCGTTTAGACTGAACTGTATTATTATCTCTCATAATATTCCTCTTCCAGAAGCCTGTAGTTATCTCGTTGAAGGACTCTTTCATTACAACAGGCATGTTTCTGAGATACTGTGTTGTACTGATTTTATTGCACACTATCAGTATTTTATCTCCTACATTTACTCCTTCCATAGAAACACTTAGATAAGATCAAACTATTGATTCTCGGGAAGGAGGTCATTTAGTGTTGCAGCAGCACAAGAAACCGAGCTGTTGCTGTAAATACTTACCCACATTTCTAGAATATATCTTCAGTATTTATTCTTCTGTCTGTTGTACTCAGAGCTCTCTGCTGATAATAACTATAGGCTACTTATCATATAATTTGAGTTGGTCAGCCAGCTGTTTCTGTCGTACTTCTATCATATTTGGTCTACTTTGCACATACTCACTTTACTGTATTCTACTATGTTATCATCATCATCTTATAGTATTCCTATAATATTCTTATGATATTAGTTATCTAGTATTATCTTTTTATACTTCATTGTATATTTTACAGCTTCTCTGTGCTCCTTAGCTGCTCTGTTTTGATTTTATTGTACTTTTTTGTAATTTAATCTCCTACACTTTTCCTACAAAAACATGAAAAAATGTATTGATTCCCAGTTAAAATTAAACTTTATTGATCCCAAGGAGGGTGTGATTTAGCATTACAGCCGCACAACAAACAGAGCAGAGAGGTAATACAAATTTACAGTATTTCTACGATATTTCTTCAATATTCAGATGATTTTTCACAATGTGTCTGGTGCACTCAGTTTGACCTTAATATACTTCCGTTGTCTCCTGTAGTATTTCTATAATATAGTATTATAATGTAGTATTTCTATAATATAGTATTATAATATAGTATTTCTATAATATAAAGTAGTATTTCTATAATATACTAAAATACTGTAATTTGATCTCCTAAACTTTACTCCCTTTGGTGACGTTAATGTTCTTTACTGTAATTTCTTAAAGTATTTATTTTTTATTATTATTATTATTATTATTTTTCAGGGCTTTTATTGCCTTATGAGTGCAGCTGGAGAATGACAGGAACATATTATTACAGTACATATAATTACATACTGTAGTACTCCAGTAATATTTCCAGTTTGTCTGTGGGGTCTATTTTGTTTTAACTGTACTCTACTGTGCATAAGATTTCTATTTGTTGTATCTTATATATAATATTCCTATAATATTAATTTGATGATAGCCCGTAGTTATTTTACTGTAGGTCTTCTTCATGATGCAGTATCTCCTACAGTTTTACAATACAGTATAACTTTAATACAGCCGTTTGTCTGTGTTGGTTTTATTGTACTGTAATTGAATCTCTGTTTTACAGCGAGCCGGTCATTGTTGTGAAAGAATCCCCGTCAGGGAGGGGTCTCTCATCGCCCTGAAAGGGATTCTTTCACATCAATGACCCCCTAGTTGTATATTATCCCGCTTATTAAATGGCTACTTAATGAAGAGTTATATGTTTTGACACAAAAACTGTCCGCCGGAGTCCGACATTAGTGCTACGCCCATAGCAACAATCTGTTATTCAGAAATTACAGACCGCAGAACGCCGTGATTGACCAATCAGAATCGAGTATTCAACACAGCCGTAATAAGAAGCCATAGTTAGCTGGTAGTCTGTAGTTATATTACAGTTTGTCTGTGTGGATCAGCTGCTCTTTGCCAACCTGATGGTACTTGTCTGAATTCTACAATATAAGTTGGTCAGTCAGTTGTTTTAATTCATATTAATATTTAAATACAATAGTAACAATATACACACCATTTATACAGAGCTGTCCCTCCCTATATATATAT
>CAKAOI010044851.1:0-29318 GCA_916701655.1 Sebastiscus albofasciatus | reverse complement strand
AGGATCAGCATTGATTCATGGAGAGACCTTGGTCTGGTCAGCTAACATTACTGCCAAGCAGCTGAAATATAGAGTGATATTGTGCTTTTAGCTGACGTGTGTCTCCTCACTGTGTTGAGCGATGCTCCTTCATGTCTATGTAGAGCGAGCACAAGCGTGAGCAACAGGACGCTGACTTTCGTTGACTTAACGGACACAGGTGTCGCTGTTAACAAGCATTTCTGATTCTTACAAGCAGTCCCTTTAAGTACAATTTTGAGGTACTTGTAGTTTACTTGCTTCTACTACATTTGGAGTCCAATATTGTACTTTTTACTTCACATTTATCTGACAACTTTAGCTACTAGTTACACTGCAGATGTTTTATTATTGAAAGGAAATATACACCTTCTAATAAATTGGGATATATTATTAAAGGTTAAGCTACCCAGCAGTATACTATATAAAGGGCCAGACACACCAAGCCAACAACAAAGAACTGATGAAGGCAGAATGTTGCATCGCCTCACATTGCCTTTGTTCAAGTTGCACTTGAACACACCTCAAAGACTACAGCCAACAACCAGTTAGAATGTTAGTACTTTCTGCGCCTGCTTAAGATGAAATAACTCTCCACACCAGCAGGTAGTCTGTATTTGTCATTCAAAAAGGGAAACCGGAAAACCAAAGACGGTGGATATACAAGCCGTTGCTATGATACGTACATGAAACAAAGCAGCGTTTGCCGACCACTTCACACCACTCTCACTCACCTCCAACATGGGCAGACTAGAGCCGACGATGGGGGGGGCACACCGCAAAAACCAGGCCGACAGACGCTCACCGATGGCCCCAAACTGTCCGACGGCCGACCGTCGGCTTGTTGTGTCAGGGCCTTTAAAGCATCAGTAGGTGAGATTGGAGCAAATATGATTAAAAAAGATATTTTTATTAAACGGTTGCTAAGTCGTGACAGTAGTACATGAAACAGATAACCTGAAAAAAATCATGTGTCTGTGTCCTCCGGTGTCCTCTGGTGCTCCTAACGGCATCTGCAAGATTTCACAGACCGGAGGAAAACAAGCAGTAAGAGCTGATCTGAGGTCTGCTGTCCAGCTGCTGTCTATGAGAGCCGGCTGTCAATCACTCGTGAACTCTGACCAAATGGTCAAACTAGGCAGCGCTGATCAAATATGAATCAATATTCTGTTACGTTAATGTCTATTTCTCTCCTCACATGTTTTCAGAATCATCTTGTAGTGCACGGTTTAGCTGTAAAATTAGAAAGTTTGTGACCCGGCAGCCATGTTGAGGTCAGGTTGATATGGCTTGAATTGAACACCAAGTACCGGTCACATGAGCGAAGCACAGCCAATAGGAACGCTCTCTCTCAATGAAATGACCTGTGATTGGTCAAAGGCTCCCGTCACGGGGCTAGATTTTCTAAAGCCTGTAAACAGAGCCATGAGGAGGAGCAGAAGTCTAGTTTTCTCTCAGAACACTGAAATTAGAATTACATTATGCTGAAAGGTTATTATGGAATTTTTTGACCCAATGATGCCAAAAATATACTGACTACTGCCACTTTAAGTAGGTCCTCAAATATCTGTCCAATTGCCTTAGTGACAATCACAACCATGCAACAAGACGCAGCTCAACAGATTTTTTATCATTTTTTAAATTCAAGAGTTCAATGGGTAAATATACCTTTTTATACACAGCTGCAAATGAAAGGGATAAACGTCCAGTATCTCTGAAACTCACTGAAACAGAGAGAAATATAAAAACAGGCTATGAAGAAATGACTATCAAAGAGTCTCTCACAATCGGGACTTTACTCAAATGAACCTTTTTATGTTGTTTCTTTTATGTGATTGGATGGATATTGTATTTGTACCTGTTAGTCTTGCCAGACTTGGCGTCTGGCCCCACCATCAGAGGATCACAATGGAAATAAGCCTGTGGCTTTATTGTGTAATTTAATCCTGGACAGTTTTGTAAATGTATGTGATAACTGTCTTCAGGTGAAGCAGTATTATGTGTATTAATGATTGTCAAATAAATCTATCAATCTAAAGTACTTAAAGTTAGCCCCACCTTTACTAGCTGCAACATTAAAGAGATGTCCACGCATGACAGTACAAGAGTGACGACAGATCCTCAAGGATGAAGGGAAAATGTTCTTGAAATATTTGAAAGTTCAGTTCCTGTAGCTCTTATTTATCCAGTATAAACTGCTTACTGTGGATAATCCCTCTGTGTACATCTGGTTGCCTAATACATAATCTAATACTTTTGTTTGTTTCCGTGTGTGTGTGTGTGTGTGTGTGTGTGTTAAGGGGATCTAACATCACCGGATATCCAACCAAAAGCAGAGGACAAAGTTCGGCACGGCTCGCGCCGCCTGGCCCCAAAAGCACCCACAGCTAATGGAACGAACAGCAGAGCCAACACACTGGCTGCTGCCACCACCGCAGACACACGCGCTCGACTGCGGGAAAGGCAGGTGTCAGCGGCCACGCACACACAGTCCTCCAGCACACCAAGGAGTCAAAAGAGAGGAGGAAGAGGAGCAGCAACAATGAGGGAGAGGAGCCTGGGGGACATCCGAGGAAAGGATGGAGTGACGGCAGGGAAGGATGATAGAAAAGGAGGAAGACTGTGTGAGGAGTCCAGGGGGAAGGAGAAAGAGAGAAATGGACATCAGAGGCCGAGAGACGCAAATGGACTGAAAAGCCGGGGGGTTGATGGGAAAGGAAAAGCAGGTGCTAAAGGGGTTAACAGAGGAGGGGCATTCAAGCCAAATAACATACTGTCTACCCAGGAAGTTTATCTGACAGCCATGGTGGTCCCACGCACGCCTGTGGCACCAAGAAACCAGGACAAGACCCAAGACCAAGGTAATGAACCCACCTTTAGAGCACACGGTGGGGGGGCGTTGTAACTTTTATTGTTGGTGTTCCATGTAAACCCCAAGTTAATATTCATTTAGAAATGGAAGCCTTATTCTCTGTTTTAGTTGAAATGTATGGTTGTTCCATGGAAAGACCAAATTTCTCTTTTCATTTTTGCATTAAAACACTTTCTAGACTATACTAGGGAATGAACTAATTGGAAGTGTACCTATTGAATACTGTGTTCATTACACAGTCCTTTGCAGGAGCCTTCTTCTGAAATTACAGTTACATATGAGTTGATTTGTTGAAAAGTAAAAGGAATCTGTGAACCCGGGAAATTAAAGAGAATACAGAATGTGATGTATTTAGTATAGTGTCTTATGGTCTAAAACTGTTTCAGAGACATTTATGCCCTCACAAGGACGGAATTCTGATGAAAACACTGAATACGTTTGATAAAAAGGGTAACTGTGGGGATATGGAATAGCAGCACAAAGTACTCTAATTAATGATACTTCCATCATAAAACAAGAAAGCATTTTGAGGGGGCCACCAAAACCTCTTCCTGTTGGGAGTAGGAATACACCGGAAATACAAATGTGTATGACTTGGGGGGTCAGGAGAAGATGTGCCTGATGATGGGGTCATTCAAATCAACTCATGTTTTCTCTCCTGGGAATGTCAATTTGCAAAAACATTACACTACCTAGCTAATCCGTCATTAGTTTTAAGGCTGCATTAGCCTATTTAAACAAATGTGAGCACATTGGAGGCAGCAGAACAAGCTGAAAGCTGGACTTTGACATATTCCTATCTTGTAAAGTTGTTACGGGGAGTGTTGTAGCAGTTGCCTGTTTACACATCCAGCTGACGCAGAGCAAGATTAGCATTTATTTGGATTCGTGTTTGTGTTTACCTGATGAATGTAAGTCCAATATACACTCTCCTTTTATCTAGGTTTTTAATCTTCACCAACTTCTGTCTCTTTAGCTGCTAAATGCTCCACTATGTTCAGCAGCTATAGTCTCTGAATCACTGCCTGCTGCTGAAAACGAGGTTGATGAAAGAGTGGAGCTGTGGGCCTGAAAACCAAAACAATGATCCAAACTAAAAGTGAACTGACTGAAGGAAGCTTTGTAAAGCTGAGGAGGAAAACTGCAGAGTTGGTGATAATTCTCTCTGGGTTTGCCACTACTAGAGACCCCTTATTACCCATAGTCATTTGATCCATTGTTAATATAAAAAAATATAATTGGGGCAGCTTTAAAGATCTGGTGGTCACATGGACACAAACACACAGACTTTCAGTAATATTACTGTAGTACCCACATTGGCCTGAAAAAAGTCAAATTGTGATTACAAACAGCCTATCACTACTGGCCATTCAGCACCTGTACCTTAACCTGAGGGGGCAAAATAATAGTACCAGTTTGCTCTTTTGAATATCTGTACCATGCTACAACATGACTATTCCAGAGAAGGTGCATTTAATCTATCTAATAATGTCTGTTAAGAAGTTTAAAGGTCCCATTTTGTAAAAAGTGAAATTTTCATGTCTTTTACATAATAAAGCAGGTTTAAGTGCTTTGTAAATACTGTTAAACTATCAAAACACTCAATATACGGAGAAATACACACAGCCCATATTCAGAGATTGTGCGTTTGAGACAAGCCACTAGGATTTCTGTCCATCTGTGATGTCACAGATATACATATCTGTACATATATATTTAGACCATTACACGGTTTTAAACGTAAACATTCTAATTGTGTCCCAGTTTATTTCCTGTTGCAGTGCAAGGCCTATGGAAAGAAGGCGTCATCAACGCGTCATATCTTTGGGGTATAACACTTGCACGGTAAAATCTGGCCTGCACTCGCCGGAATTGAGCCAATCACAACGCACGACCGCAGCTGTGTCATACCCCACACCCCGAGACCCATGTCTGCCCGTGACCCAGCCTCCTTTCCATAGGCCTTGTTGCAGTATATGTGAATAACATCAGCTGATAGGAAGTAAACATGGACCCAAGCTGTTGCCTAGCAACGTAATTCCATTGAAATTCCGTTGAAATGCACTAAAACAGAGCGTTTCAGACAGAGGGTAAATACAGGGTATATCCAGGCAGACAGTATGAGGAAAATAAAGTGTTTTTAGAACATTACAGCATGTAGACATGTTCTAGTAGAAACACAAAATACAAGTAAATGACCTGAAAATGAGCATGATATGGGACCTTTAAGAGATGTGACATCTGTGAAGTGGTTCATAAATAACTTTGTCCACATTTTATTCCCAAACAAGCAGTTCTCAAATCACTCTGTAACTCCTTCTATCTAACCACTGTCCGTATTTTGTGTTCTTAGGCCAAAACCATGACAGGACCCAAGACAACCCCCCTATCCTGTCCCGGTCCAGCAGCGAGGGAGGTTCAAACAGAATGTCCTTCAGCTCAGACACAGAGGGCCCCCCACCAGGGCCCCTGCATCCCTCTCTATCCCACCCAACCAACCCTGTCATCAGCGAAGAAGAAGGGGAGGGAGATCCGACTCCCTGTGTCAACTTCCAGAATGGTCCAACTCACTGCCTTGCAGGTGATGAAAAGACAGAGATGGACTGTACCAAGTCAGAGGTGGACGCAGAGGGAGAAAAAGGTGACAATAATACTGAGGCGGATGGCACCATCTCTGTCACTCAGGGAGATCGTGCGGCTGCTCAGACTGTACCAAAGAGTGAAGCTACAGCAGGGTTAAATTATGACTCTGTGAAATACACTCTGGTGGTCGATGAACATGCTCAATTGGAGCTAGTCAGCCTCAAGGACTGCTTGCAGGGTTACAACGAGCACAATGACGACAGCGATGCAGAGACGGTCTATCAGTCAGCCAATGAGGAGGAAGACCCAGAGTATGAGGAGGAGAGGAAGAGGACAGAGGAAGCAAGGAAGCAAGGTAATGATACAGATTTATTCATTAAATTAAAGGGTTTATCCCTTTGGGAGCATGCATGTTCTCAGTAAATTGCATGGTAATCTGTGTATTAGATTAGAAGACATCTTGTGTACAGTTGACATTTTGCCCCCGATGGTGCTGGTGACCAAGAGAAACTAAAACTCATTAAATGTCCAAAATGAAAATGGTTCATCCTGGCATGAGTGTGTTCATTAAATATTGTATTATTAATACAATTTAATTTTATGGGAGTCTATTTGTTAGCGTTAAGTATAAGTTAAGTATAAAGCAGGCTTAAGTCCTACATAAATACTGTGAAATATTGAAATGCTCAATCCACAGGGAAATACACACAGCCTGTATTCAGAAACTCTGCATTTGAAACAATCTGTCAGGATTTCTGTCCATTTGTGATGTCACAAAACTAAATGTGTCCCAGTTTATTCCTGGTTGCAGTGTATGTGAATGTCATCAGCTGACAGGAAGTACACATGGACCCAAGCTATTGCCTAACAATGCAATTCCGTTGCAATTCCGTCTGAATGCGGTGAAACAGAGCGTTTCAGGCAGAGGGTAAATACAGGCATATTCAGGCCGACAGTATGAGGAAAATAAAGCGTTTTTAGAACATTACAGAATGTAAACATGTTCATGTAGAAACACAAAATACAAGTATGAACCTGAAAATGAGCATGATATGGGACCTCTAATGGCAATCTTCTCAGCAGTTGCTGAAATGTTTAGTTCTGAATCCAAGAGTCGGACCAAAGGACAGACTTAGTGACTGACAGAAAATACAGACGTCGGGACAGTTTGGGGCCATCGGTGAGCATCTGTCGGCCTAGTTTTTACGGTGTGTCCCGCATCATCGGCTCTAGTCTGTCCATGTTATAGATGATTCAACACATCGAATCGGCGGCGGAGCCTGTCGGTGAGAGAAATCACTGTGATTGGCTGTTCAGCTGAAGCGAATCAGTGCATGAGAAGAGTAAATTAAAAATGTAAATGTAAATGTAAATTTAAAGTTTAAATTTAAATTTGAATTTAAAGTCTAGGGGGCACACAGAAAAGGCTCTTCTTATTTTTCATCTTCATCTCATCTGATCATTCCAACACACAGATATTTTCACAACGACGTGGCCATCTGGAATGAAGCTAAGTGGTGAGTGAGAGTGGGGTGAAAACAGTCAGTAAACGCTGCTTTGAGCATCAGGTCTGCCAGTCTGGGTCTTTTAACTAAAGCGTGATAGAGCCTTTGCGGTACTGGCTCCCCTGCTCTGGAACAGCCTTCCACTGAGCATCAGATGACTCTGTCACCACTTTTATATCCCGTCTTAAAACTCACTTTGACAGAATGGCTTTTCCGAACAGCTGACTTTGAGTCATTCTGTATGCATGTGTGCTGATGTTTACGCGTATGTATGTGCATATGTAATTGTATGATATGTATATGCATGTTTCATTATTTACCTATTCTATTGTTTATGTTTCATTATTTAACCAATCTATTGTTTATGTTTCATTATTTACCTATTCTATTGTTTATGTTTCATTATTTAACCAATCTATTGTTTATGTTTCATTATTTACCTATTCTATTGTTTATGTTTCTTTAGTTACCTATTCTATTGTTTATGTTTCATTATTGAACTAACCTATTGTTTATGTTTCTTTAGTTACCTATTCTATTGTTTATTATTCATTAAGCATGTCCTCATTCTTACAGTAATTTCAGCTTCATTTTAGTTTGTGACTCTAATGAAAGGATGTCCTAAATTAATATTCCTTTGTATGCAATAAATGTATCTGTGATGTCGCTGTTGTGAGAGTGCACTCACACTGCAAAGTTGAGGATTTTAAACCAATTCACTGTTTTTAAGAAAGATCCTGTAATAGTATAGTAAGTGATGTCTAAACTAAGAATCAGACTTTATTGGCCAAGTATGTTTGGACACAAGGAATTTGACTCTGATCTCCAGTGGCTCACAATGTACTTGCATAGAAAAACTAGACATACCATATAGTTATTATGTACAGACAAGTAGGTGGAAAATCTATTATCGTTTCATTTGCACAAATAAATGTAATTTTGAAATAGGCCATAAGGACTAATGTTTAAGTGAAGGGTTGCGTGATATACAGTATATGTAGAGCTGTGTGTCATCTGCATATCAACAGACGTAGATATTATGCCTCTGTATCATGTTGGTAAGTTAGACAATAAAAGAAGAAAAGAATAGAGGGCCCAATACTAAGATTTGTGGAACACCACTGAATAGATGGAGCACCACACTTTGTACCAGATGACTGTGCATGGGTAGCTTCAGATTCAGGACAGAAGATTGTCTGAAGTCAAACCTACACAGTTCCTTGGTTCTTATTTCTTGCTGCTAGTAGTTCTATATTCTGCTTCCATTATTTTTTTTGTTGTTTTTACTTTATTTACTTTTATGTTGCACACTGCTGAAAAACCGCTAAACAGATTTTCATTGTTCTAAGCAATGACAATAAAGATCTATTCTATTCTATTCTATTAACTTTTCCTTGTTTTCTGCTCCAAGAGAGGAGGAAAGAGGAGGAAAAGAGAAAAAGGGAGGAGGATGAGACAAAGAAGTGGAGGGAAGAGGATGTGAAGAGGAGGAGGGAGGAGGAGGTGAAGAGGAGGAAGGAAGTTGTGGCAAGGATCTGCAAGCAGTCCAAGGTAACATCAACCACAACTTCTGAGGAAGAGGAGTCTAACGGAGGAAGGGCTGCAGCTTCCAGAAGTAAGAAGTTCCTCAACCTGTTTTCCAACAGCAGCCGTCATTACAGCGCCACCGGTTTGTAGGATTTCCAAATATTTAGTTTAAATCAAAAATAGTTTAGAAATTTATATTCAGGCTCCTGTGAGTTCAGGCGAAGTAAAGCTGACTTATTCAAATTGCTTCCTACCCATCTTTTAGACCGTGTGCATCACAATTCTCCTCTGCCTTTTTTTATTGTATGGACGGTAGAGAGGTAATATGATCTAAGGTTATCAGCATATGCATTGATATACCAATAAGGAAATACATGATATAGTCTTGACCAGGTTGATATTTAGGTTCACTTTCTTCATCCCCTCTATGTATATCTTTGCTAATTGAGTATGTTGAAGCTTCCGTTATCAATGGCACGTATTTTAGGTCTTAAATGTAAAGAAATGCAGCACTCTTTGGGCTTAAATATATATTTAACGAAGCAGCATTTTTAAATTTATTCAATTTATGGAATTGTTTTTCATTTTTAAAATACCTACTAAAAACACATTGGAGGAAGTGAAGTTGGGTATTGAGACCAGAATATGAAGTGGAAAAAATAACTGACTTAAGAGATATTGGCAGTTCATTAATTGTTGAGGTTTTCTGAGCCAACATCTGGTGTAGCCTGATAATCTGAACTGAATTGCCATTTTGTTTCACTTCCATCATTCAGCCTGACATTGGTGAATATGTTAGCTAACCCATTCTTAGCAAGTGATTTAATCTATCCATCTGAGCTGCAACATTTTCAGTTGATATTGAAGCTGCAGTAGCAGTTGATGGGAGCAGTCAACATTTTTCACATTTAACAAAGAAATATGTAGATTTTTTTCATTATTTCTGTAAATGGATTTACAACAGCTGTACTGTACAGCCAACTCATTCATGATTTTCGCCATTTGTATGTCGCCGTTTTTCACAAAATCAAATCAAATCAAGTTACATTTATTTGTCACATACACAATCATACGTACAACGTGAAGTGAAATTATTTTGTGCCTAGCTCCAGAAAGCAAAGAACAAATAGTAAAAAAAAAAAAGAAAAATGAATAGAATGCTATAGAATGAAATAAGAATACAATTTCACAAAAGAAACAATAAAAACAATATCTCAGTCCTTTCAGAGAAATGAAACAATAGTCACTGGTTCAAGACCCGGGCTGAGAGCTCACCTCAGAGTTCCCAGGTAGTCCCTCTTAGTGCTGCTCCCAAACCAGGTGGTGATGAGTACAGTAACTAGAGTAAGCATTACATGCATTGCTATTGTCTGTTGTTAGAGTAATTGCTAGAAGACAGGAGTAGTCTATGTTCAGTGTTATCTGTAAGGAAGTAACTCGACACTAAGAGACAATATGAGCCATCATAATAGGAAGTAGCTACTGAGAACATGTCCAGCATATTGCCATGTCAATGCCGCTTGAATGTCAGTAAAGTTACACAAGCTGGAGACAGTCTCACAAGTCTTTCTTAGTTACAATACTACACCGCCATTTTTTATCATGCCTATAGTCTGACTGGTGAAATGTTTCCCCAACTGCTGTGAATGAGACATCTGAAATCAGAGGTCTGGGACCAGGATACATTAGTGACACTAAAGTGTTAACTTAAAGTTACTCTGTGTGGAACTAGTACGAAATCTAAGCATTTTCTGGGTGGTGGTCCAGTCAAAATTGGATCACTTGATTTTGTGTTTTTTCATTAAAGGATGATCTGACACAAAATAAAAACTGTAAGCTGTTGATTATGAGTATAACATCAATGCTGTATCATTCAGGTGCTGGGTCATTTGGAGTCTTCTCCTGTGTTTTGGATGGAGTGGAGAGACAACAGAGCCACAGAGCTGCCTACAGGTTCAATCATATGAACATACACAAACACACTGTGACATGTCCAAATAAACACACAAGACTGAAATCTGTACATTCTTTTCTACCCGTTTCAGGTTTGTCCCTCGTCATGCAGATGAGCTGTACCTAGAGACAGATGATCCAGTGTTACTGCTGAACCAGTCTGAGGACCTCTGGTGTCAGGGTTACAACATGAGGACCGGAGCTACCGGCATCTTCCCTGCCTTCTATGCCGTCAAGGTGGCTAAAGATATTAACCAAGGTACAATGCAAAATAAACTGTAATGTAAAAGCAGAATACCATCCTCATCAACAACATTTCATAATTCAAGATGTTCTCCTTTCTTCTCGTAGTCCACAAAGATGGCTGGGTAGAGCAGTTCCCGGTGCGATTCCTGGGTTCAGTTCAGGTCCCCATCCACAAAGGCAACGACATGCTATGTGCTGCGATGCAGAAGGTACACACATAACCGCACCATGCAAGCTGATTATCAGTTATCATGATCATCTTCAGGCACAACCAAGTAAAAGCTAATTGCAGGAAAATATTAATGCTTTTGCACCTGTCATATTCCATCTTAATATTTCAAAGTATAATATATCAAAACGTATTTTTAATAATGCTTGGGTCGGTAATCTTGACAACCTAGCAAGAGTACACTAGAGTTTCAAAATAATCCAACTTCAAAACCCAGCCCAGTGTTGCTAACTCTTTTCCTATGGAAGTAGCTCGCAGTATTAGCTCCAACAGTCCCTAAATCTAGAGAGAGAGAGGCTCCAAGTCATCAACACTGACAGTCCATCCCTTCAGGCCTCCCTCCAAAGCCACGCCCCCCAAATTATTATTATGAATGTAGACAACCAACATGGCTACTGTTAGTACTCACAGCTGTCAAACTAGCAGCTGGTGGAAGACTCTGATGAAGGGCAATGTGTGCACGGTCAGAGTGCACACAGGTAGATAGGTAGGCAGCAGGCCGTCCGCTCATTTAATTAGGCGGTCCTTCAGTGTGGATTGACATTGAAGGACTGCCTACTCAACTGATGTGTCGCTGGGATCCGCGCCGTGGGGTCTCACTGCGCTCCTCATGTGAATAGACAAGCAGAAGCGAGCCCCGTGGCATGGAAACGGCTTCTGTATCACTACTGTATCCCGTTGGTACAATTGTATTTTATTAAAACGTATCTTATTTATAGGCTACATATCTACAGACTATCAGACTAAGCACTCAAAGTGCATTATTATCATACTGTCGGTGATGTGTCGGTGTTTTTATTCCGGTGCTCGACACAGAGCTGACACCCGCCCGCTCGCTTACTCTCATCCCCGGCTCTCTGAAGCTCTGTACCCCGCTGCTGCCTGGCAAAGGCACAATATTTTATTTTGATGTTAATAAAATGTACCCAAATTCACGAATATGTAGGATATTACTAATGACATTCATGTAATATTACGTCACAACGTCTGCTGTATTAGTCGTGTGTTTACTACGTGTTTATTTGCATATAGAGCAGGGAAGTGAGATCAGATCACAAGTGGTCACTCAAGACGCATGAGGAGACGCATTCTAATGCCAGGTGTCCACTTGTGATCGGATCATCCAAGACCCATGTTGATGCCAGGTCTGAACAGGGCCAGAGATTTGGGTGAACTGACCCTTTAACTGACTCCAATCCAGTGTGTTATGTAAGTGGAGAGCTGTACCTGTTGCAGCTATAATCACTGGGTCCAAATCCTCGTTAAGAACATTACAGCACACTTTAGCTCCAGGCCTAGTCTGTAAAGAGACACATTCTCTCCTTTCACCTCGCCTTTTACATTTTTACTTTGCACCTTGTGAAAAAAGATGGATGAGATTTGATTGATTCCTGTGATGAAATTAGCTCTTGATAAGTTGCTAAATTTGTAAAACACAATAACTGCAAACTTTAAGTGTATGGTATCTGCTCTGTTGGAGTTAGGTTAGTCACTGCAAAATAAATCAGTAGATAACGGATAAGGATGTATACAGAAACACCACTAATGTGGTCCAGTTGTCCATTGGCATTATTTAAGCTGTACTGATAAGGACTGAAGCAACTGACAAGACTGAATACTGGGGTCGCTTTCACAAAGACTGACTTTGACTGTGGCTTCATTCAAACTAATAGTCAGACTTCAGATAGACGTCTAAATTCTTTAGTTGCATAAAGCTGTCTAATTCTTGACTATCTTAAGAAGGACTAACTTGCCACAATTCCATTTGTGAGTAAATGAAGACTTCTTTCAAACTAAAAATGTAACTTACCGAGTAACTGCATAAACATGCTCATCTTCCTTCACTCCAGCAGAAGATGTTCTTCTAATGTCTTCTGTTAGAATACAACAGTTGCAAGGATATTTTACTGGGAAAACTCAGCAAAGCAAAGAGTGTAACAATACAAAGAGCTTAAAGTGGAAATGAAACGTTCAACCAAGTTAAGCTGGTTTACTAAATGGATTTCCGCTCTAATGAACAACTATATAACAAACATGACAGATGTCAGCGTTTAACAGGAAAAAAAGCAGCTTCGTTTCATCTTTTGAGCACCGTCATGTCTCGGTACTCTAGCCTGTGACACCATGAGGTTGGTTGGCTCGGCTGGTTGGCTCGGCTGAGTTACACAGATACAACAGTAGAGACCATGAAAGATGGAGACTGAGGAGACACAGGACAGAAGAAAACAAAAGAGGGGACACTATTGTGGATGTAAAGATGAGTTTTACAATGTTACAACCAAGGACAAAACAGCCCAATTCATAAACTGACGCTGAAACGGAGATCAGTAGCTTTACTGCAGCTGGCCACCTCTACCCTCTCCCCTCTCTGTCTCTCTGTCTCCCCATCTCCCGTCCTCTCCCCTCTCTCTGTCTCTCTGTCTCCCCATCTCCCGTCCTCTCCCCTCTCTCTGTCTCTCTGTCTCCCCATCTCCTGTCCTCTCCCCTCTCTCTGTCTCCCCATCTCCCGTCCTCTCCCCTCTCTCTGTCTCCTCATCTCCCGTCCTCTCCCCTCTCTCTGTCTCCTCATCTCCCGTCCTCTCCCCTCTCTGATCACCTGTCCCTCCTCCTCTGCTGTCTCATTCAGTCTGTTCAAAGACTGGGTAACTAAGAAAATAAACACCCAAAAGCACTACTTCTAACTTCTAACTAACTAACTATCTAACTGGGTTAACCTCCCAAGCCGACATGCACGCGGACCGACTCGGTGGGCTGCTGTCAGTTTTTTCTTGTTTTAACATTGTAAAACTCATTTTTACATCCAGGAACTTTTCTTCTTGTTTTCTTCTGTCCTGTGTCTCCTCAGTCTCCATCTTTCATGGTCTCTGTTATTGTATCTTTGTAACTCAGCTGAGCCAACCAACCTGGTGACGTCACAGGCTAGAGTACTGAGACTTGACGGCACTCTTGCCACGAAAGATGAAACAAAGCTTCTTTTTTTCTTTTAAATACTGACATTTGTTATGTTTGTTGTATAATAGCTCATTAGAGCAGAAATCCATTCAGTAAACCAGCTTAACTTGGTTGACTGATTCACTTCTACTTTAACACTGAGATGCTGTTGCTAACTAGGCTCAGGATAGTTTATTTGGGCAAACGAGAAACGAGCGGAAATCTCCTCGCTGATATATTTCCACATATTCATATTTATTATTATCCTTATATTTTGGGTCACTGCGGTCTTCTTACCGAACTGATGATCTGACATTCACACCCACTTAACGCTGTGATTGGCCAGCTGTGCGGAGGTCACAACTATTTCTGGCACTTTTCATGTAAACAACACTTAGACTGTCTTTCAGGAGAACTGTCTGAAATGTGCACCGTCCTCCCGTATTTGAGACTCCACGCTCCTGCCTTTTCACTCTGCCTTCAATAATGGCTGTTACAAATAAACACTGTTCTGATTTTCAACATATCTTTCAAAATGTCTTTGTCAAAACCAGCCCCCTGGTGCTGATCGGTATGTTTATTGACTGACTGACTGACTGATCATTTGTGTTAACAGGTGGCGTGTAACAGGCGGTTAGCAGGTCAGCCTCCTTCAGCCTGTGTGCTGGAGGTCAGTGTGAAGGGCGTGAAGATCAGTGTCCAGGACCAGTGTCACTCTGCTCACAGGGTATGTGCACTACATTTCTACCTACCTACCTTCCATCTCGAGTGTCACACCTTTTCTAATCCAGCTGATGGAAAACCTGCAGCAGGTCATTGTGATGTTGGAAACCAGAGCCTTTGCTGTAGTTAGGTGTATAGTGCTCTTTGGTGTATAGTGCTCTATGGTGGCAATCAGCAGTAACTACAAGCTGCTAAAAAAGGCGATATCTACTCTGCCAATTTGAATAAATACTCCAGGTCGAAACTTTGGACTTCAATCATGCAGACTTTACATTTCTCTGTGTGTCTGTGTGTCTGTCAGGGGGACCAGTGTTTCCATTTCTTCCAGTTGAAGAACATCTCATTCTGTGGCTGTCATCCAAAACACAGCCGGTGAGTCGGACGACTTAATGGATTATTTGATCTAATCGGTTCCCGCACTTTCATGAGAAATGTGTTTAACTATGTTAAAGGTCCCATATTATAAAAAAAGTGAGATTTTCATGTTTTTTATTATAAAGCAGGTTTAAGTCCTATATAAATGCTGTAAAAGTATCGAAACGCTCAATCCACAGGGAAACACACACAGCCCTTATTCAGAAACTCTGCATTTAAAACAAGCTGTCAGGATTTCTGTCCATTTGTGATGTCACAAATATACAATATTTAGACCCTTGACACAGATTTAAACGTAAACAATCTAAATGTGTCCCAGTTTATTCCTGGTTACAGTGTATGTGAATGTCATCAGCTGACAGGAAGTAGACATGGACCCAAGCTGTTGTCTAGCAACGCAATTCTGTTGCAATTTCGTCGCAATTCTGTCGAAATGCGCTAAAACAGAGCTTTTAAGACAGAGGGTAAATACAGGCATATTCAGGTCGACAGTATGAGGAAAATAAAGTTTTTTTTAACATTACAGCATATAAACATGCTCTAGTAGAAACACAAAATACAAGTATGAACCTGAAAATGAGCACGATATGGGACCTTTAAAGTGCACCTATTCTGGCATTACATTTAGATGAGAATGATGTAAAGCTCAGTGCTTTGTCTACTAAAGCAGGTTGGCTTCAACAAGTATTAGTAAATAAACCTCTGAACTATGTGTTTCCTGAGTAATGCTGATTATTGATCTGCAGGTATTTTGGTATCATCACCAAACACCCTGACCAACAGCGCTTTGCCTGTCATGTGATGATGTCGGAGACGACATTACATCCTCTGGCCGAATCTGTAGGGTAAGACCCATTCTATTCTATTCTATTCTATAGTTTATACACAGGTTCTGATTTTTACTATTGGATATACACCGATCAGCCATAACATTATGACCACCTGCCTAATATTGAGTAGGTCCCCCTTTTGCCGCCAAAACAGCCCTGACCCGTTGAGGCATGGACTCCACTAGACCTCTGAAGGTCTGCTGTGGTATCTGGCACCAAGCCGTCAGTAGCAGATCCTTTAAGTCCTGTATAAGTTGCGAGGTGGGGGGGCCTCCGTGGATCGGACTTGTTTGTCCGGCACATCCCACAGATGCTCCATCGGATTGAGATCTGGAGAATCTGGAGGCCGAGTCAACACCTCCAACTCGTTGCCATCCACATGATGTAAAAGAAAACGTGATTCATCAGACCGGGCCACCTTCTTCCATCGCTCCGTGGTCCAGTTCTGATGCTCACGTGCCCATTGTAGGCGCTTTATGGCGGTGGACACGGGTCAGCATGGGCACCCTGACCGGTCCCCATACTCAACAAACTGCTCCTCACTGTGAGTTCTGACACCTTTCTATCAGAACCAGCATTAACTTGTTCATCAGTTTGAGCTCCAGTAGCTCTTCTATTGGATCAGAGAACACGGGCCAGCCTTCGCTCCCCACATGCATCAATGAGCCTCGGGTCCAACCCTGTCGCCGGTTCACCGGTTCTCCTTCCTTGGACCACTTTTGGTAGGTCCTGACCACTGCAGACCGGGAACATCCCACAAGAGCTGCAGTTCTGGAGATGCTCCGACCCAGTCATCTAGCCAGCACTATTTGGCCCTCATCAAAGTCGCTCACATCCTTAAGCTGACCCATTTCTTCTGCTTCCAACACATCAACTTCAAGGACAAAATGTTCCCTTGCTGCCTAATATACCCCCCCCCACTGCCAGGTGCCATTGTAACGGGATAATCCATGTTATTCACTTCACCTGTCAGTGGTCTGAATGTTATGGCTGATCAGTGTATATATATATATCTGCTCAGAACTAGATGTTAACAAATTGACTTTTGAGTATCTCCATGTTTTGGTACGTTATACCTCTACTCCATTACTGTACTGGCTCGACAATACTTGACTCCACAAAATTATTTTATTTAAAAGCTACAGTTACTAGTTACTTGTCTTATTAAGCTATTATATACAAAAAGTTTGATCAGTTTATTACTGTAACTGTGGAGCATATAAATGAAACAAAATAAAACAACAGCATAAAACGCAGTTGAATCAGTCTTGACCAGGTGCAGCATTAAAATGCTGCTTACATTTTAATGCATCAGTAACAATGAGCAGATTATATAATGTTTTTAACAACCTAAAACTGTTTTTGATAAGTACTCTTACTTTTGATTTTGAAGTACATTTTGCTGATAATACATCAATAAAATGTCAAATGCAGGAATGTAAAGGAATATTTGTACATTAGGTTATTGCTACTTTTACTTGTAAAGGATTAAAACACTTTTAGGACACTTTTTAAAATATCTATGATTTCAGTCTGGCCAGTAGTTGTCAAGATATCTTGTTCTGTACCAAGGTGACACACCAGGAACGTCAGGAGCGCGTGGCGGCTGTGTTACCTGTTGTTTTTTTATTCCGGCGTCCGTGTTAACAGGTGGACGCGCGTCTTAGCTGCACCTCTAGAGGTCACACCTATTTTTGACACGTGCTGCACACGTCTCACAGCAGCAACAGACAATGAAGGTGATCTATTGACTGTATATTGACATCATATCAGCAACATTACTACAGTTTACATGTCTATCTGTAGAATATGTTACGGAGATGAAAAATAAATTTAGACTTATTTTTAAATTAACACTTCCTGCTTTAATTTAAAAATAAAAGCCCTCAAGCGTTTTTTTCTGTGGACAGAATTCCTTCATTTGTTAACACAAGGCTTTTATTCTGAAATATGTGCCGGACAGTGTTCTAGAACATGCAGTGACTTGGAGAGCTCCATGAATGAATATAGTACGGAGTTTTAATTGTGGATTATTACTATTATTTACAAATTACCACACGTTTCTTAACCTTTCTCTGTCTAAAATGCATCTAAATGATATTTATAATGAAATGAAATGGCCATTAAAAGGTAAACTATGTAGAAAGAAAGGGCTGACAGCAGCAGCTGCAGCAGCAGAAACGCAGCTGACATGCAGCTGAAATGCAGCTGGTGTGAACACCCGACGCGTGAATCACGCAGCCACCACGCGCTCCTGACGTTCCTGGTTTGTCCGAGGCTTTAGGCCATGACTCTTTCATCCAAAACAGAGTGAGAGATAATACAACTAAACAGATGAGTGCTCTGATATCATGTGTTCTGCTAACTCTCTCCTCTGGTGTCCAACAGGAGGGCATTCCAGCAGTATTACAAGGAACACATTGGCTACTCCTGTCCCACTGAAGACATCTTCATTGAATAACACCTCCCCCCCATCCACACTATGTACCGAATGCTCACTATGTGCATGTAAGCCTGGTCTTACACAGCAAACTGGACCACTGATTTGTCTTCATCAGAGTACTTGCATGGTGGATTTTCTTTTCTTACCTGCATCCAGTGATACAGCGAACTTTCCCTTCCTTTAGCCAAGTCACAATATGAATACCTCTATGGATAGGATCACATGAGATGTTCCATACACTGAGGACACATGTTACATGAACCTAGTAACCAAATTCAAATACAAATATCGGATATTGATATATCTTATGGGTTAAAATGACTTATATGTAACTACACATAGATAACCATATAAATTAGACAGCCTTCAGGACCATGGAGTTAATTTAATGACAGAATGTTCATATCATCAATTTGTGAACTTTTGCTAACTGATTAACCATTTGAGTCATAAAAACAGTTAGCAGCTCCACGAGGCTGTGTTTAGGCACAGCAGTGTACTGTACATGCTAATTTCAGTATGCTAACATGCGCACAATGGCATAGGCTGATGGGAATGTCTTTAGATTTGCAGGTTATTTGGTTATAAATCAAACATGATGAAAAGTCAGGGATCACCAAAGCTGTTACAGTTCATCATGTGGGGAACATGAATGTCTGTAAAAGATTTCATGACAGCCTATCCAATATTTGTCAAGATATTTTATTATATTATATTTATATTTATATCTGATAAAAACGTCTGATGGATCCGGTTTCTAAAATCAGAGGATTTGCTGCTTTTCTTTTTCATGTAATCGGAAATTGAACATGTTTGTGTTTTTGGACTGTTGGTCAGACAAGCGATGGAGAAGAGCATCTCCCTGACTTAACATTCATCCTTTTGCCCAAAATGAAATTCTAATGTTGAGTATGTGCATAAAATCAGCCACGTTAGTGTGTTCACTTGGGTAAACAAGTAGCTACTGGGCGTTGAAGTCAACCAACTAGAGTTCCAGTTACAGATATATTCATGTGAATCACAGCTTTAGCTTGAACTTCAGTGTCAAATTATGTCCAACCAGTTTCAGGTGTTTGAGATGAGCCGCTCAATCGCGTCGCTACATACATTGGCCTGGAATCAAACCCGGATCAACTGCCTGGAAGGCGGCTATGTTAACCACAAACACACACTTACGATAAGAGAATCTATGAACAAAGCAAGGCCGCATGCTTATGAAAATGATGGTAAATCTTCTGTCCTTAAATTAGCTCCAGCCTTGAGTCCACAGTAAAGAAGAGCTTCTTATTAGCAACAATTTAAAGGCAGTGCTTTGAAGGAACATACAATAAACAAATGGACCTGCTTGTTTCTTTGCACAGATGAAGACAGACTGATGTTTCCAAAAAATATATAT
The DNA here is from genome assembly GCA_916701655.1 of Sebastiscus albofasciatus. Lineage (NCBI taxonomy): Eukaryota > Metazoa > Chordata > Actinopteri > Perciformes > Sebastidae > Sebastiscus > Sebastiscus albofasciatus. The sequence continues at coordinate 9,687 of CAKAOI010044851.1, read as the reverse complement.
GCTAAGTATAATTATGTATCTTATAACCCTCAGACTTGACAATCTACTGTTGAAGACGTTTGGAGATGCTGTTAAGGTGCCTCATTTCTGCTGCTTGATGTTCCTTTTCTTCCAAATGTGGTTCCAACTACAAACCCTTTATGCAGGGTGTCTCTGGTCGGGTAATGACATATTCCCCTTAATTCTGTGTTATAACAAGGCCCAAATGACGCTGTGCAATTTAGTATGTGTTGGTGGGACGGTGGATCACTGTGCAGTCATGTCCGTGTCTGTCCACATTACTTTCAGCTCAGACTTCTTTTGCATTGCCTGCTCTAATCTAGGACCAAAGTCGGGCTCAAGTCAGCATGGAAATACTTACTCATTAGAAATTCTTTCCAGTTCTTTAGCTTTGATGTTTTAAAAGGAGAACTTGGCTTTTTGAAGACTTGTTTTCACAAACTGGCCCACAATGTGACTTGGTTATCTAAATAAGGAGAATCCATTACCATGCAGTTCCTCCTTGATTTTGCAGCCATTTGAAGATGAGCTCCAGGCTTAAGGCTGCACCAGTCAACATGTTTTACATCATTGGATCAAATAGACTGTGCAATCTAATATGAGTCACTTACAGTGATGAACCTACAGACGCACCTTTAGCTCTTTGTTTTGCTTTTCCAACATGCAAACTACACTCCCATCGACCTTGTTTCTAGAAGTAGCAGCCAGCTAAAAGACTTTGCTAAACCACACTGTACACTACCGGCCCAGTACTGAACAGCCGACAGACAAAGTTGTTGCAACTAGCAGGTGAACATAACGGAGCGTTTAGCAGCTAAACAGACAGATGTCTTTCTCAAGAGTTGGTGGAGACCAAAATAGAGGTAAAAAGAAAGTGAATATTGGATTTACATTTATCTGAGACCTAACTCAAAAGAATGTTGCTCTGTGCCTGCCGCATACGTAAAGAGACAAAGATTTGCTAACGCGCTAGCCGTGACAGCTTTTTATAGTATGGCAAAGTTGTGTTTTCAGCTTGTCCTGCCCAAGTGGCCTAAAAACCAATTAATGCAGCTTCAAGATCCAGGATGTGAACATTTGGACTGGGATTTCCAGCCAATCAGACGACTACATCTGCACAAGCAGTTGAAGTATGGGCTAGGCTATGGTATGAACAGATTTGAGCATGTGAAGTCAATGGAAATGAAGCCTGAAATGTTTTGTGTTCAAAAAACAGTGCCTATTTTTTTCTGATGTAGTGATGATGACTGTCCTCTGTATTAACCGTTGACTTCCGATGTCTCCGATCACAGAATCTAAATATGTACAACAGTCGGTCTCATTCAGATGAGTAGTCTTCTAGCTGGATATGACTTGGTACACCTAAGATGGCTGCCATGGGATGTTTATCCCCTGTTTAATGTTACTGGGACTCAACAGAGCTGATATTAGGCCAACCAAGGAGCTGTCAGTCAGTCTGCTCAACACTTGGACATTTTGGCATGAAATGGTCAACGATACTTTAACATCTACACAAGGCATACAGCTTCTGTCTGAAAAGACTGGTATTTGTCTGCACAACCTGTATCAGCTGAACCCTTTACACAGAACAGACATTTTTTTGTAAACTAAAAATCCCACTACTTGACAGCCATTGTCTTGTCACTAATTTCAGAACAGTATGAAATGAATCCAATGGCAACCTGGAAGAAAGGAAAACCCTGTAGTGTACTATCCACCACATGTTCATTTCCATGCCAGCCATCCAAGGTGCACCACAGGAAGTTGTTCTGATCCACCAGAAAGTGTCCTTTCTATTGTGATTCTAACACCATGGGGATCTACTGTACATGACTCATCAATATAGATATATCCTGTATAGATACTGTATGTATGTATGTTTGTATAGGAGTTATTATTGTATGCTGTTGGTCTGACCAAAACCTGGGTGTAACACCGCATGATATCGATGTTATAAAATGAAGACACGCAGACTGGTGATGATGATGGTGGTTATTCTTGTCAATAAATCACATTTACAACACAGCACTTATGTTCTTTAATAGGAAACAAAGGACCTTCTTTTTTATAGAATAGAAGTCAGACATCACACCTTTAGCTCATTGTTTTGAGCTACTACATTTTTTGTTAATGATTCTTAACTGGATTTGATTTACAATGGGCTATTTTCAGACCTACTGCCATGTATGAATATGGTGGAAGGCTAGTTAGTACAGTTGTAGCAACCCTTACTTTTTTCAAAGATTTATTTGTCACATACTCATATTTTCAATGTGTGCAGGTAAATGCGGGGGTGGTGGCATACTCTAGAGCAGTGCTTCTTTTTACATCACGTACCACATACCAGTATTTGTCTCTCCAAGCACCACCATTCTGACCGATGTTAAAATAGAGTAGCATAGACCTACCCTAGTCAGCAATGCACAGTTCACACATGAGGCAAATTTATTCCTAATAAGAATATTACTTCTTGTTGACTTGTATCAGCCACAGCCACAGCCCCTTTTGTTTCAAAATAAAAAATATTACAGCAAAGCCCAATCTTACTGTATTTTAAATCCCATTTCAATGATCTCATGGTTAAGGTATTTTCAATTGTAGTAGTATTTTGATAGTATTATGTTTTTAAATTAATTATATTTCAATTTTTTAATATATTTCAAAGATTCCTCTGTGTACCACTAGAGGGAGCACGCCTACTACCAGTGGCACACGTATCATAGTTTGAGAACCACTGCTCTAGAGGATGTGATGGAGGATGTAATGTCTAGAGGATCATTAGAATAAGAGTAAAAAGAAGAAATATAAAGGATAAAATCTCAAAGATAAAATTATAAATACATGTAATATACGTATTAAAATGTTGAAGAGCATATTTTCATACTTACATAGGCAGACTATATTATTATATTTTATTATTATATTATTATTTTAGAAAATGGAATCAGGTTCATCATCCTGAAGGTCTGAGGAAAGAAACCTTTCTGTGTTGGACTTGGCTCCAGAGGTTTGCCTGAACAAAAGCTGGAATAGTCCATCGCTGGGCTGGTGACCAGTTGGTGATGCCTGCACTGAGTAGGTCTTTAGCTGTCTGAGGTGGTAAACCACGTATTTGTATAGCTAAGTACTACCATAATGTTCTTAAAGAGAGAGAGGTAATTTCAACGTAAACATATGTATGTATTTGAGCAAGTTGAGAAATGAAGCTTATGCGACAGTTCAGTCAGGAAGACCCTCTTCATACTCTTTCATTCACAACCTTTCTGTCTCTCTCTCGCTCTCTCTCACTGGCTCCTACTCTATCAGCTGACTGTGGGTGGTTCACTCTTAGATAACCAAACAGATTCTACCACGCTCTCCATGAGCCAATCATATCGCTGCAATCAGATTTTAAAACTGTTCTCCTCTCTGCTGCTGTCAGTTTTCAATTCAAACTTGAGGCGACCTTCCTCCACCCCGTCACCTCCAGTCTTCATCACATTCAGTGCCCAGTGCTGCTCTACATCCCTCAATGGATCTTCAACTAATCCCTGCACCGCCACCACCACCACCAGGGTCTAGACTCCAGGGAGGAATATACCTAATCTCATCACGGCATCACTACCCTCTTTTGATATACTATTCACGATGGAGTCTAACCGCCAAAGACTTTGCACTATTCTTCTTATCATGCACCGTGTAGTAAATGATTGTTCATTCGATACGGGGTCTCTCCTGATTGAAATGCACGTGGGCCCACAGCAGATGTATTAATGAATAAACATAGTATATCAAAACAAAGCTGAAGTAGGTGAGAATGGAGCAAATATGATTGAAACAAATTATTTTTATAAAACGGTCGCTATATGGTGACAGTAGTACATGAGACAGGTAACCTGAAAGAAATCATGTTCCTCATGTGCTCCTAACAGCATCTGCAAGATTTCACAGACCGGAGGAAAACAAGCAGTGAGAGCTGATCTGAGGTCTGCTGTCCAGCTGCCGTCTATGAGAGCCGGCTGTCAATCACTCGCAAACTCTGACCAAACGGTCAAACTAGGCAGCGCTGATCAAATATGAATCAATATTGTGTTACGTTAATGTCTATTTCTCTCCTCAAATGTTCTCAGAATCATCTTGTAGTGCACGGTTTAGCTGTAAAATGAGAAAGATTGTGATGCCGCCCTCATTGTGAAATCTGGTGAAGGAACGCCAAGTTCCGATCACATGACCGGAGCACAGCCAATAGGAATGCTCTCTCAATGAAATGACCTGTGATTGGTCAAAGTCTCCCGTCACAGGCTAGATGTTCTAAAGCCTGAAAACAGAGCCATGAGGAGGAGCAGAAGTCTAGTTATCTCTCAGAACACTTGAATTACAATATGCTGAAAGGTTATTATGGATTTTTTGCCAAAAATATGATGCCAAAAATATACTGACTACCGACACTTTAAGTACAACTTTAAAGCCCTACACACCCATTGTCCTCCCACACTTTTGCACGTATTTTGCCTGACTTCTAATCTTTTCATAGAACCGTATAAAAAATTCTCCTGCCTTTGCATGCATCAATTGTGACCATACCTTTTTAACTTGTCTTGTCTCTTGTCTCGTGTGTCCCCCAACTTTATGGAAGTGCAATATTAAGTCACTCCAAGATACCATTTAACACCAAAAAACGATCTCAGAGTTGGATACAGTGTCAACTAGAATGGCACTCGGAGAGCGCAGACCTCTGACCTCCGCCCCCCTCTCCGTTCAGCTTGTGCCATCATCCATGTGTATTCTTGTTTATGTTGAGATCAGCTGTACGTAGCGGAGCATCATAAAACACTTCATTCAAACAGGACAGAAACTAAGTAAAACTCACCTAAACCATTGTCGTTACTCTTTCCAACAATCACCAAGTCCAACTCAACTGTAATTTCACCGAGTTTAATGTGAAACAACGCCGAATCTACAGGTGCCCCCCCCTCTCTCCAACCCCTCCCTCCCTCTCTATCCCTCTATCTGCAGGCAGAAGGAAAGAGGCTGGGTGACGCGTCATGAACGCATCATCAGTTACACTGCGCATGTCTTAGAGCCTGTGGTGTTAATGCACAGGCTGAGCGTAGTTATTAAAAAAAATTCACGAAGCCGGATCATGATCCGGATCGTCACCAAAATCTAATGGATTGTTCACTGTGCCACACCCCACCCCTCTAAAAAATTTCATTCAAATCCATCGCAGGTGTTTGGAGTAATCCTGCTAACAGACAAATGGACAAACCAACAAACCAACGTCGGTGAAAACATAACCTCCTTCGGCCTTGGCGGAGGTAATTAGGAGCGACCAACAAAAATTGTCCACATCAGGCTTCGGTTACATCTTTATTATCTTATCTTATCTTTATTATTATTATCTTTTCACCGATAAAAAGGTAATAAATAACTTTGCACTGTAAATACAGTTCATGCTTGAGCTGTTCACTGTGTAGGTTCCAAACAGGCAGGGAGAGGATGAATCATTCTCTGTCACTGTGTTCAGAGTCCCTGTTCTTTAAAATGCTCAGATTGAGAAACATACAGAACACGTATCTGCCACTGCAGTCAATATAGGGCTTATCATAATACATTTTACCTTCTTCCAGACACATACAGGGTTAACGTCCAGTGCTGTTGTCGCCCTTTAAAGGGAAAGATTTAAAGCAGCAGGAATGCTGTACATTCACCCACAAAGTGTGATGAGAAGCTAATAAGTAAGGTTGGTGTGAGAACATCAAGTGCAGCTTTTTATGAAAAATCAAACATTTACAGTCAATAATTCCACCTCCAATATGACAGAGGTTCCTCCCCATCTTTTATTCCAGTCACTCTGTAAAACCAGCAATGAAACCTGCCTTGTTTTGCTTAATAAGAAGCAGCTAACTTACAGTACCAAACTCTACTTTATTAGTTTAACTTTTAGTGGAGAGTTCTGGTGTTTCATGATGGTATAGTGTAAATGCTGAGAGTAGGGATGCACCGATACCACTTCTTTTCAGACCGAGTACGAGTAAAAGTACTTACATTTGGGTACTCGCCGATACCAAGTACCGATACGAGTACTTCTCTGTGCCAAAAGACCCCCGTTAACAGCCAGCTGGAGGGTGTGAGCGACACACAGCAGGCTGGGGAGTCCTGCATACGAGGCGGTGTGCCGCGACCGGCTCTAGGTCGGCTTGGAAAGGCTCGGGGTGAAGGTGGCTCGCGGCCACAGCTTTACAGCGTTCCTCGTTCGGACCTTGCCGCACCGTGACGGGGCTTCCTGCTCCTGGTGCGACTGTCGACTGGGACGGACTGTCCTCAGTGCACCCCAACTGCGTCGTGCCGCGGCCCACATAAAAGGCGCCAGGGGTCTGTGGCGATGTCTGCCACCCACCCGATCCGTCTTGAAACACCGACGAAGGAGTCTAAAGCATGCGCAAGTCAGAGGGTGCAAGCAAAACCCTGTGGCGCAATGAAAGTGAATGCCGGCGCGTGCCGGCTGAGTTGGGATCCCGGCCCAGCGGAGTCGGGCACACCACCGGTCCGTCTCGCCCACACTGTCAGGGAGGTGGAGACTGAGGACCCGAAAGATGGTGACAAGAGGTTAACGTCGCGCTGCTGTAAAGTGGTATCAGTGCCGTTGTATCGGAGCCGTTTTGCGAGTGCACAGTAGCACAGTATCGGACCTGATACCCGATACTGGTATCGGTATCGGTGCATCACTAGCTGAGAGGCTTCTCAAACATGACAATAACAGAAAATAGCCACAGTGTGTAGGTGACGTGTCACAGACTGGTGAAAGGTTAGAGGTCAGTTTTCAGAAGAGTCAGTCTCTTCTGTGGAACCATCGCTTTCCACCTCCATCTTCCTCCTGTGGTGGATGTTCCTCCTGGGGGAGGCCTTCCTCTGCACCTCCTTTAGCCCCCCCACCGCACTGCCACTGCTGTTGCTGCTGGGACTCACTGAGATCTGAGCGATTCTGGACCACACGGACCAAGAAAAGAGATATTAGGAGAAGGAAAGAAGATAGGAGAAGAGAGGAGAAAATAAAGAAAAGAAGACAGGCAGTAAAGGTCAAACAAAAGGAAAGATACGAGGACAACAAAATGAGAAAAACAGAAAAGCATGTTAAAATGCGTTGGCTTGTTATGATACAGTCATCCTGTGCAGTATACAGTATACTGTATGTGCCCTCACAGTTTGTCCAGTTCCTGATCCATCTCCGGGTCAATGAGGAACTCTGCTTTGCTGGGTAACGCTCCTGCAGAAAGAGGGACGACAGAGAAGATTCAACTTTTTAAAGCATGTTCCCTAAAAGGTTATTGGCCAACAAAGTTTTTTAAAATCTGTTTTTCACCTCATAGCAGCAGACGTGCTTCAAATGATAAATGTATCGCTGCTGTCTGGCACACTCCCATAGTCCCTGAAAACAGCTGCTCTAAAGCCCCTACTCAAAAAGAATCATCTAGATGCTTCCATGATGAACAGCTAGTGGCCCATATCCAATCTGCCGTTTGTTGGCAAAATCATTGAAAAAATAGTTTTTAATCAACTGACCGCCTTCTTAATATCAAATGGGTACTTTGATGATTTTCAGTCAGGCTTCTGTGCTCATCACAGCACTGAAACAGCCCTCATTAAAGTTTTTAATGACATACGCCTTAATACCGACACAGGCAAAACATCAGTCCTAGTGTTACTGGACCTTACTGCAGCCATTAACACTATTGATTAGGGATGCACCGATACCAGTATTGGATCCGATACTGTGCTCATGTACTCGTACTCTCAAAACGGCTCTGATACAACGGCACCGATACCACTTTACGGTGGTGCGCCCAACCCCGCTGGGCCGCGATCCCGCCTCAGCCGGCGCGCGCTGGCCCTCACTTTCATTGCACCACGGGGTTTTCCTTGCACCCTCTGACTCCTCGGTCCGTGTTTCAGGATGGGTCGGGTGGGTTGCTGACATCACCGCAGACCCCTGGCACCTTTTACGTGGGCCGAGCCCCGATCCGGCGGCACAATGCGGTTGGGGCGCACTGAGGACACACCGGGAGCAGGGGGCCGCCTCGGCGGGGAGAGAGGGCACAGCGAGGCCTTTGCCCACGGTATGGCGAGGTCCGGGCGCGGAGCGCTGTAAAGCTGCGGCCGCGAGCCTTTCCAAGCCGACCTAGAGCCGGTGGCGGGGCACCGCCTCGTATGTGGGACTCCCCAGCCTGCCGTGTGTCGCTCACACCTTCCAGCTGGCTGTTAACGAGGGTCTTTTGGCACAGAGAAGTACTCGTATCGGTACTCGGTATCGGCGAGTACCCAAATGTAAGTACTTGTACTCGGTCTGAAAAAAAGTGGTATCGGTGCATCCCTAATTTTTGTCATCAAGTCGAGTCACAAGCAAGTTGAGTCTCACAGCAGTCAAGTTGTCAAACTCTCCAGCTCTGGTATATAGTAGTGTATAGAAGTATCTGTATGAGAGTGGATGTAATCGTGAGTATTTATACACAAATCATACAATTGTACACTTTACAACATATGTTGTTTTAACAACATTTTATATGCAGTAGTAGTAGCAGTAGTATTCATTTTAAACCTACCAATAGTTTGGTTGATGGTTTCATGTTTAGCCAGGCTCATTAGGAAGCTGTAGTAAGAGACTTTGTTAGTCTGTTCCAGTACTTCCCTCATACAGGACCTGGGAGGATGACTTCACACAGACACAGAAAGTCAAAACACACACATAACAACAAGGAAGTGCTACTGCTGGTGTTCAGCTGCTGCATAGATGAGAGCAGGGCCACAGCCACAGGCGTCACCGAGGGAATTCATCTTTTCACTTTCATTCAACTTTATTCAACTTCACTACACTTCTGGTTATACCATCATCAACACATAGGACCCTATCTTACACCCAGCTCAAAGCGGCGCCACAGCGCAGTGCAACTCTCATCGCTAGTTTCAGACTGACGCAGTCGTCATTTTCACGCTCAGCGCCCACATTGTTTAAGTGGAAAATGTACTTGGCCCCATCTGTGCACCCATGGTCAAATTGGTCTTAAAATGAGGTGTGTTCAGCCGCTTTGTTAGCGCATTGCTATATTGAGGCAAAGAAAGCGTGACCTCCTGGTGACCGGAGGAGTGCTGAGTGCGCACTGCAGGTTGAGCAATACAGCATGCCTGAGAGCCTTACTTCACTATATTCCATTTAGGGATGCTAATTTTGAAAAATGTTCTTAACCGATAACCGACCCTCGTTAACCGATTATTAACCGTTAACCGACAACATTTGTGCCTCGCATGCAGAGGTGCGCCAGCTGCAGGAGCAAAACAGATATTGGTTGACGGGATTCTCCAGTTCACCGTCCGGGAGCGTTAACTTAGCAGCTACGATGCTGCGTGTAGTGTCGCGGACATGCAGCCACTTTCCCAGTAAAAGTCTCCACCGCACATTTAGTTTAGTTTAGCAGGTTGTCTGCTGTGTGTCTGCCCGGCGGAACTACAGTGTGTGTATTTGTGCTACGTTAGCAGCTCTAGCATTGCCGGAGGCTTCTTGCTCGCCGCCGCCACACATACAGTCGGTTAGCGCGACGTAACTTGAACCAGTGTCTGTGTGTGTGTGTGTGTTGGTGGTGAGTGTGAGGTTGTTGGTGGCGTTCTAGCTGTGATCGTAGGTGTAGCAGTGTGTGGACAGTTTATTTGTCGGTG
>CAKAOI010044850.1:0-10184 GCA_916701655.1 Sebastiscus albofasciatus | reverse complement strand
CTCTCTCTCTCTCTCGCTCGCTCTCTCACTCTCTCTCTCTCTCGCTCTCTCTTGTCCTTATAAGGAGTGTATAATTATAACTGCTATTTAAGTCAAACTTGATCATATCACACGTAAGAATAACATCTGTATATTTTGGTAGCATGTGTTACACACCAGACTGAGAGCAGCTCAAGAGCTGTACAAGAACTCCCATGATTCTTTGAGTCCAAATCAGGGCTTGTTATTACTAACAAAGCTTACCTTCGGTGTTAGTGGGATTCTCTCTGCTGTTTCACCTTCACACATTATATTATGATTTTTGTGTGTTTTTGTTTTTCATAGCCCAACAACAATTTTGGAGCTGAAAAATGACACAAACTAACAAACTATAAACTTACTAAGTTATGAATAGTTTTATACCGTATAAAGGTAAATAGTGGGAGCCTTGGCTTGATCAGTTGATGTATTTGCTTATTTTTGCTTATGGTTACTCATATTCTTACTCATCCTCTTTAGAATTTGGTCTTGTGTCATCAAAACAAAGTATGTAAGAAGAGTTCCCCCACTGTAGATTCATCTTATTAGAGTTGTTCGATTCCGACACTAGTATTGGAAATGCCTCTGATACAGCCTAAGATGCTGGATCAGGTATCGGCGAGTACGCAAGTCTATATGCCGATCCGATATCACTTTATCACAAGTGCAGAACCGATCAAGCAGGTGCCTGCGGAGAGTGTGAAATTAGCCAGCGCTAGCAAAATGTCAGCAATTTGGCAATATTTTGCACTGGAAAATCCCACCAGTAAAACATCTACGTGTTTCTAACACGCTGTTGGTATCGGATCGGTACTCAGTATCAGCCGATACGCAAGTTCAGGTATCGGAACCGGTATCAGGAACAAAAAAATGGTATTGGAACATTCCTACTTACCATTATTGACCATGTTTTATACTCCCTCTCTCTCTCTGTCTGTCCACCTCCAGCCATCAGCCCATGGTGGCGTAGGAGGAGTAGGAGGCAGCTACCCTCCTGCTGATTCCTGGAATCAACACAGACCTGAACACACTGCACTGTGGAGCCCCAGCATGGAGGTATGCACGATCACTCATCAAGGATTTTTGACCGGAAAAGCCCACTGATATTACATCTATTATATAATCTATGACATCTCTCATGTGCTGAAATTGAAATTTTCTTGAGCTTTCACATTACTGCAAGCTGCATCCAGCTGCATCCAGCTGCATCCAGTTGGATCCAGCTGGATGCAGCTGGATGCAGCTGGATGCAGCTGGATGCAGCTGCATCCAGCCGCATCCAGCCGCATCCAGCTTGCACATAATAGATGTACCTGAATACATTCAACGATGACGTCTATGTGATATAACGGACAGGTTTTCCCCAATTGGCACTTTGATCTTAAAACAACCTAGGTCTCTTTCATATAGATTTATGTAATTTACTTTATGTTTTGATCAATCACTTATCAGCATATAAAGATGATTGAGGGGATCATGTTGCTGTCCTGAACCTGACAAAGGTTTTGAATTTGATTATCTAGAATGACTAAATGTAAGAAGCACCCGTGTTTTCTACAGGACGGTGGATGTGTAGGCCAGGCTATGATGGAGGAGAGGCTGATGATGCAGCAGCAACAGATGGAGGACGACCAGCGGTGGCTGGAGCAGGAGGAGAGCTTCATGGTTATGGTAATGGTGTTTATATGCAAGCTACTGTACACTTTTCAGTTTTTGTCCATGGATTGTTGCCATATTATGAGCAAAACATCACCTCTAGAAACAGATGCACCCTTAAAAGGAAATGCCAGTATTTTTAATTGAGGTCCTTCTGTCTGTCATCATAATACTTTGCACTCAACACCTCCTTTGTAAAGTTTTCCAAACTAATTTTAGATGAATCATTTCAAATGCTTGTCTGTGAGTTTAGTCTAAACCTAATACAGAAAGTTTCTATTGTAGCTACCTAGATAGGGATCTGCTTCTTGGGCAACTTGACAGCTAACCAAACTAGCTTTAGCTGCCGTGGGACGCTTTTTCCACTTAGTATAACTCCTCTACGTGTGTTGTTGTTGCCAGATGAGCTGCAGAATATCTTTTTCAGAGCTTTGATGAGATAAATCAAGCACAACGGAGCCAGTTCAGACACTGACACATCCCCAAAAGGAGCCAAATCGCTACTTTAGCAAAACAAGTCTGTTTTTCTTCTCTTCAGGTTCAATGGTTTATCCTCTTGCTTTGATGGGTGTTTTTTTTTATTTTTTATCTTTGAGCCAGGTGTAGGAGAGCTGAAGGACGGAGAGAAAAACACAGAGATGAGTTATGAGGGATGGGGAGAGATGTCCCCTCTCTTTTATTTATTGCTTCACAGAACAGGAAATCTCTCAGGACAGACCTGGCAGACTGAATAGCCGATATCTTACTTGTTATTTGGTAACCCCTGGGTGTAGTGTTCTTTCCCCCGGTGGCCTGTATGTTCACTTGATTCACCAGTTCCTCGCTGCACCCAGCACTCATTGCTAAATGGCTCAACTTTATGACCCTGAACTTTGACCCTCATGGAAATTGAAGTGAAAGGAAGCTCCCTTCACAGAGGTGAATAAATATCCCTCTATTTGATGAGTTCATCCATCAGTAGAAAGACCTGTTATCGAACACATTCCTGACACTTGATACCTGGCAGACTGTGTAATCCCAGTCTGTTTCTTTTCCATTCCCCCTGATCCACCACCAATAAGACCACAAGTCAGTTTATACGAATAAGAAAGTCAGTGTGGTGAATTCTAAATCTGTTTATCTTGATCTTAATCTGACTTTTTAACCACATCGACTAATTGTGAGAGGATTATTTTTCAGGACAGTGTGGTTTATGAACTCTCAGAGTGGAAATCTGTGTAGCTGTAGCCTACAGCATCATCACTTTGTGTCGACCCTCTGTCATTCAACACCATAAAGGCAATCCTCAACCTTTTATACAACCTCTTTATTTGATCACGATTAATCACACACTTCTTATCTGTTCAAAATGTTCCTTAACGGGAGATTTGGCAAGTATTTAATACTCTTATCAACATGGGAGTGGGCAAATATGATTGATTTATGCAAATGTATGTATATATTTATTATTGGAAATCAATTTCAAACACAAAACAATGACAAATATTGTCCAGAAACCCTCACAGGTACTGCATTTAGCATAAAAAAATATGCTCAAATCATAACACGGCAAACTGAAGCCCAACAGACAACAACAGCTGTCAGTGTGTCAGTGTGCTGACTTGACTATGACTTGCCCCAAAACTGCATGTGATTATCATAAAGTGGGCATGTCTGTAAAGGGGAGACTCGTGGGTACCCAGAGAACCCATTTTCATTCACATATCTGGAGGTCAGAGGTCAAGGGACCACTTTGAAAATGTTTTTTTTTCCAAATTTGCGTTAATGCATTATTATTGCGTTAGCTCTAACAGCCCTAGTAAGTATCTGTGTAATGCATCTGTAAAGCTTTCAGAGAGGTGACGGCATAGAAGCTTACTTTTAGTTGTTGTATTTATCAAGTTACTTTGAATGTGAGCTTAAGTTCAGGTCTAAAACAATGTTGAATCTTGGTAACAAAAAGCAGTTGTTTATGCTCTGTGTGCTGTGAGTGGTTTCCAAGTTCTTCCTTAAAAAGCAGAAAATAGTAGAATAAGTAGAAGATCCCAATACTTCTACCACTACAGAGTACCGTCGAAATGAAAGGCGTTCCGGTGAAATAAACTAGACTTTGTGATGAACTAAAAGGAGGATCAACAGGAGAGTAAAAGAGAGTGAAAACAGAAGAGAAGGAAAGTAAGGCCTGAAAATAAAGAGATGGAAGTTTGCGAGGAGGACAGAAGGAGGGAGAAAGGAAGTGGGATTGGCAGGAGCCGTGGAGAGGGTGGAACAACGAATCACCCATCAGAGAGAGAGAGAGAGAGAGAGAAAGAGAAACAGCGAGAGGGGAAACAGGGAGATGCAGAGAGATGGAAAAAGTGGGAGGGAGAAACAGACCGAGGGAGAGAAACAGAGAGGAGAGTGAGGCGGTTGGATCTTTTCTCTGTGGCTCAGTGGAGCTTTTCCTCCTCTGGAAAAACTTCTTCTTTTTCTCTGTCTGTCTTTCCCTCTCCCTCCATTCTTCTCTGACTCAGTTTTTCTGTCTCTCTCAGTCTCATCTTCCACGTTCTTAGTTTCCTCTCTCTCTCCCCCCTCTTTCTCTGTCCTTCCTTCTTCATCAGCCTTTCTTTCTCTCTATGTTTTAAGTTTTTTCTCTGCTTGCATCTCTGCCTTTCTCTCACACTTTCTGTCCCCATCTCCGCCCTCCTTTCGATGGCCTCCACTCTCTGCTTTCCTCCTCCCGTCTTCTTCAGCCTCTATTCTCCCAGGATGCATCTCTTCAAGGCGTGCTTCACCAAGACGGTACTGAAACAGAAAGAGAGAGGGAGATGGAGTTATGCTTGGGGTTTTGGTGGTGCAGATATGGACAGAGTTTTGTAATGTTATTGTTTTCTGTAGACTAGTTGGCGTGAACAGGCTGTCAGGAAGTTATTTGAGTGGGCTGGATTGTGTTCATCTGCTGCTCTTCTTCCTTACTTGATGATGATGATGATGATCACTTTTTGAGGCAGTATAGATTTTGCTGGTTAATTGTGCTTTTTTTCTGTTGAATGTTGTGTTTAGTTAGGAAAAGATAACTACAGCTGCTCTGTGTCGACTTTTTATTTCTGTAACCTGCAGGTGGCTGTCAGACTGTTAACTGATACTGTGTTTGGTTTTTCATATAGGTCTTACTTAGTTTATTTTAATTTATTTTATTACTAAACTGGAACTACCTGTAACAACTTCTACAGTAATGGAACTTTCTCCAAAACACATGCTTAGTTATGTTTTTTAATATTTAAAATGTGTCTCTCTCCCTTCCCTGCAGAAGGCAGAGGCCAGAAACAGCAGAGGAAGCATCGACAGAGAGGACGGCACACTACAAGCACCGGTCAGTCATTGTGTGTGTGTTTGTGTGTGTTTGTGTGTGTTGAAACTTGCATTGAAAATCGGTTGTTTACCGGCTCCACACACTGATGGAGAGAAGAATGCTAAGCTAAATGTAAAACAGAGTGTAATTGGGGAAATGCTGAAAAGAGAGGGATAGAAAAAGGGAAAAGGAGGAGAAATATAGCAGATTATAGCAAAGAGGAGAAAGATAAAGAATGAGAAGGTGCAGGAGGGAGGCCGAGGGAAAATATTCAGTCCGACAGACAGAGAGAGAGAGAGAGAGAGAGAGAGGAAATCCAGAGGCTGGGAGAAGGAGAGAAAGTATTTCTGTGTGTGTGCCAGGGAGGGGTACTGCCTACACACCAACCACATGACCACAGAGGGCTCATGGGAACTTTAAATCCAGAAGCTCTGCACAGTCCCATTTTACTGTAAATGTGTTCTGTCTTAAAGCTATTCTCAGCATTGACCTTATCATCTCCTCACTGTATCAGCTGTAACTGAGTAGTGACATCGCTGGAGGGAATTCTCAATATGCAATAACAACTGAGAACGTGGAATATTTTCATATATTTAGCTGGTGAAATCATTGACTTTTTGGCAAAGTGTATCCTCTTGTTTAAAGAGGTTCTCTCTATTTAATAATGATTAAAGACAGCTGAAAGTTTAACCTGTGTGTCTATGTGTGTGTGTTTCTCTCTGCGCAGGGTGGAAGCCAACACATCTACCAGCCTGTAGGGAAAGCAGGTGAGAGAACGACCATGCAGACATATTTAAAGGAACAGTGTGTAACATTTCGGGGGATCTCTTAGCTGAAATGGAATATAACATTCATAACTATGTTTTTTTTCATTAGTGTATAATCACCTGAAACTAAGAACTGCTGTGTTTTCGTTAGCTTAGAATGAGCCCTTCATATTTAAATAGAGAGCAGGTCCTCTTCACGGAGTTCGCCATCTTGCTCCACCATATTTCTACAGTAGCCCAGAACAGACAAACACTGACTCTAGAGAGAGCCTTCCACGTTTTTTTACGTTACCTGAAGGCCACCGTAGTTCTCCGAGTGCAAAACGGCAATATTGCCAGCCGCCGCCTGACTTCTGTTGCTCCTAAAGTAGTGTTATTATGGTAAGGATGGCCTCTGTGCGAGGTGAACGGCGTTACCACAGTTTTGCACTCGGCGGCTCACGTTACCGCAGTCTTGGAAACGGAGGAGTGGGCGGAGGGGTACTCAGTTGGTTGCAATCTACGACCACACCACTAGATGTCGCCAATGATTACACACTGTACCTTTTTAAAGCAGCATTAAATGGAGTCACATACTTTCCACCACTGCACACCATCATACTTATCTCCATACTACATATACTTCATACTGTCACACTCCTTTTTCCAGAACATGTGGCTCCTCCTAAGAAACCACCCCGCCCCGGAGCTCCTGGTCACCTAGGCAACCTGGCGAGTCTCTGCCCCGTGGACAGCTACAACGAGGGGGTCAAGGTATTCTCTATATGCTAACAAATCTCCTAAAAATACACAATTTGTGAGCAGAATTCCTTCACTTTGCTGTTATTTAGCCTCTTTCCCGTTCTAGCTTATTGTTTTTGAGTTGACTTCAACACTATTTGTCATTTTACTGGTGGGTTGCATGCTGTGCCATGCCATGCCATGCCTTGCCTGTGGTTGGCTTTGGCCCTAATGTGCTGTCCCTCTTCTCTCCTCCCTTTACTCTTTCTCCCCCTCTCTCATTAACATCCATGCATTTGTTTCCCCTTTAACACCCTGCCATCATCTTATTACTCATCCTGCTTCTCTGACCTGTTACTCTGCATCCATCTATCCACCAATCAATCTGTCAAACCCTCTCCCCCTCCCATCACGACCCCAATCCCCTTCAATCTCCTCCCTGTCAAACCCCCTCATCCACCCAACCACACCTCCCTCCCATCTCCTCAACCTCCCCATAGCCGTGGAGGGTAAGCTGATCTCTGTGTTTGTCTGTCATCACAGTAGAGTTAGTTAGCTAATAGTTACCAATATCATCATGTGCAGAGAAGCTTCATGAAGCTTTCTCAATTGTAGTTATTTTTCTTTACCAGAGACGGAACAAAATATGACATGACAAACAAAACATTTGAGCATGGAAGTTCATTCTTGACCTGGGAACAGTATTTGTGACAAAATAATCTCATCTGGGGCTTTCACATGCATCTCATGGTCATGAGGGAAGATGGGGGAAGACTGTGAGATGTGGTTGAAAGCTTCAAAACGTCGACCTTGGAGTTATTATTTTGACGCAAATACAACATTGTTAGCTTGTTCCACCATTCCCCATTTAAAGCAATGGATAGTATTAATATTAATTAGTATTAATAAGCTGGCTTTAGGTTTGTAGCCGTAGCCAGAGTGTTGTGAAAAATATACCTGGTAAAGAAAAATAAAACCAAACTGTAGAAGTCATCGTACTGTTCTTTTCTTAGATCAATAGAGAAGCATTGTAAACTGATCACTGTACTGTATGTCTTCCATTGCGTCTTTAGATGATAATATAGTTAAATTCATGTTGTTAAATGAGTTCCAGTGATAAACTTGTTATACAGAAACTTTTTCTCATTAACATGTCAACATTTAACGCACAAAAACTGATTGTGGCTTCAGGTGATTTTTCATTTAAATCAAGCTCTCCACTGAGGCGTTTCCTCAGAGCTCTTTCTCATTAAAGTCGTAGCCTACAAATCACTTCGGCTTTAATTATGTCCCCACATTAAAGGCTGCAGCTTAAACAAAATGAAATCAGCCGGGTAGTTTTGTGAACATTAATTAAACCTGCATTAAGGGATTTTGACCACAGGGGACCAGAACGACAAAAACAAAGATATGTGTCAACAACTTATCAAATTGTTAAAGTTGCAAGTTGCAAAAAAAAAATTACCTTAAACATTCAGCAGGTACACAGAGCTTATTGGTTCAGCACTCCGAGAAACGCTTTCACATTACACCGAACCATTTGATTTAACATTAGTAAAAAAAAATATATTGCTTAAAGGTGCTAATTACAAAATTCAGAGCATATCTATTGCCTCCACATGGCTCGCAACTAACGGTGCTAACAGCACTAACAGCGCTAACAGCGCTAACAATAAATACAACTGCAGCACAGCTGACAGAGCTAACAGTGTTAAACTGGGCGCCGTATGAGAGCAGTGCAGAGCGGTGGCTGTGAGCTAGCCGGTAGGGCACGCTCACATGCACTAATGTGCAAGTGCGGCCGACCCGGCGATGTAAACAAAGCACAGAGAAGCTCGGGTTACGACACACACAGAGGGAGAGTTACTTCATTCTCTGCTCAGGTAGACATTACTCCTCTATGTCTTTACATAGCAAATAGTTGTTTGCTGCTACAGTATATTGATCTTCTGGATATCTTATAGAGAACCTTTAATTCAGGTTGAATTTGAGTCTGTCACTAGAAAACTGACCCCGTCTGTCTGTCTGTCTGTCTGTCTGTCTGTCTGTCTGTCCTGCCATCACACTGTACTAACAACCCGACACACTCCTGTCATAGTAGAAAAGTCAAGGTATCTAGTGTGTGTCGGTAGAAATACATGTAGATAGAAATAATCTGAGGCTTGTCTGTGTGTGTGTGAATCTAGTCAAATAGTGCCCCCCAGTGTTGTGTGTGTCTAACTACAGTCACTTGTGTTGACCCTGTAGCTGAAAGCTGAAAGATATTAAGATATTATGTTAAGATATTAAGAATTAAAATTGAACTAGTAATACTATTTCTAAAAAGAACTCTTTAAAAAGTGTGCTCATTTTCTGTTTTTAGTGTCTCATTGTAACGGTCGTACTTTCCTTATTGGTCCAGTTGCAGCCTCAGGAGATCAGCCCGCCCCCCACCGCCAACTTGGATCGCTCTAACGACAAGGTGTACGAGAACGTGACAGGATTGGTTAAAGCTGTGATCGAGATGTCCAACAGGATTCAGCCTGCAGCCCCAGAGGAGTACGTCCCAATGGTCAAGGTAGGATCAATATTCACT
This sequence comes from Sebastiscus albofasciatus, assembly GCA_916701655.1. Taxonomy (NCBI): domain Eukaryota; kingdom Metazoa; phylum Chordata; class Actinopteri; order Perciformes; family Sebastidae; genus Sebastiscus; species Sebastiscus albofasciatus. Next base: position 1,138 of record CAKAOI010044850.1, on the reverse strand, counting down.
CTCACATGAGCAGAAGGTACAACTCACTGTGGTACATTAAAACTACCTCATTTTAGCTTTGAGGAAACAAAGTGTTTGAACACAAGTTAAAGATCCATCATCAACAGATTTAAAAGTGCATATTGACTGAAGACTGATGCATAAGTATGTGTGTGTTTGGTAGGAGGTTGGTTTGGCGCTGAGGACTCTGCTGGCAACAGTGGACGAGACACTTCCTGTGCTGCCAGCCAGCACACACAGAGAGGTAAACAAACTCACTCACACTCTCAAAATGTTATAATGGAGGTCGGTTTCCCTGAACACTGTAACTAACGGTGCCTTTAGAGTAAAATCATTGGAAGATTCTTGCTCATGATGACTCTAAGGGCGTTTTCATATTAGGTACGATTGATCTATACCGTGGCTGTGTACGATTGCCCCCCTCTCTACTCTCCTGCCGCTTAGCTTAGCTCACATTAGCAAAATTGTTCCATACCCGAGTACACTTATGTCACCATCTATGTGACATTTGTTTATGTTGTCGCCAATCGCAAGATCCCAAGCCTAAGCAGTGGAGTTGACCTTCACATTATGCCTCCTACTGTTTATATTTTGGAGACAACGTAAAGACTGGCCCTCTCGCCTGCCTTCCTACTTTATCACTTATGGCCGTGCAGTTCAGGGGATGAAACCGGCACAGATTTCGGAGGAGACCTGCGGCATTGAGAAATGCCTTTGCAACTCCACTTGCTGACTGCAGCTCAAGTTAAATAGCGGTCCACTTCAGTGTTTTGGTACAGTTGGTTTTCACACCTGATGCGAATCATATCCGAGACCACCTTTTCAAGTGGATCTGGGCATGCATCAATGAGCCGTGCCCGGCTACGGTACACAGTGTTCACACTAATCAAACGTCCTGGACTTTGGGGTCAAGTGTACTCTGATCTGGGCCCGGGTCTCCGATGTGAAAGCCTCCTTACAAATTTTTTTTTTCGTGCCATTTTAAGTTTAATAAAACTATTTTTATTAAGGCTGTCAATCGGTTAAAATATTTAATCGTGTTTAATCACAAATTAATCGTACATTTTTTTATCTGTTCAAAATGTACCTTAAAGGGAGATTTGTCAAGTATTTAATACACTTATCAACATAGGAGTGG
>CAKAOI010044849.1:10995-26650 GCA_916701655.1 Sebastiscus albofasciatus | reverse complement strand
ATCATACCCCAAAGCAGGTCAGTTCACAAACATGAATAGAATGTGCTTTCCTTTATACAGTAGCTGTGGATTAGATGTGTATATGGAGGTGAGGGGTTTGGATTATCTTATTTAATGATCCTGAATTTCCCCTTGGGGATAAATAAAGGCTTATCCTATCTGTAGTTAATGTTTATAGTACTATTTTATCCTTTTTATTTTCCTCCGTCTTTCTTTTAGGATCCATGTGGGTCTCCTACATCCTTGACCTGTTGTGTTTTGGTCAGACATTTCCAGAGCGTGATACATCCTTCACTCTCAATACAAGGGTGGCAATTTTGGAGATCGCCATCAATGCTCTGCAGCTAGGTTGAATTAACAATCACATACTCACTGTTATAGGAGCTCAGCCTATCACTGTAAGCTACTGAGATGTCTCACCCTGGAGTGACCTGGGCGTGACTGGACGTGAAATGGACAAACTCTGCTGCTTTCTTGGTTTGTCTCCTTCGTCTGAGGAGAAGGAAAGAATTGCAGGCAGAGTGCAGTTTGATGATATGAAAGAGAACAACATGGTCAACCAGTCAAGGTTTGGAGTGATGGATTTCACAAAGTCTTCCTTCATGAGAAAAGGTACAGTGAACAGTGAGATGCATTACATGCGGCATGATACAAAATCAGATCTCCACCGTTAGCTAAAACACCTGTCTGATTTTCTGTCATTCTCCAGGGAAGGTTGGTGACTGGAAGAACCACTTCACTGTGGCCCAGGATGAAAAGTTTGATGAGGACTACAAGCAGAAAATGAAGAATCCTTCACTGCAGTTTCGTACTGAAGTTTAGAGGCCTGGCCTGGCTGAGCATAATGTCCTGAACTGTGATTCATTTGATAATAATTTGATAATGTTACTGAGTCAGATATCAAATTTGATTGACAAGAACAATGTATCATCTGTACAAGACATTTCTTCTCATAATGATAACGACTGATGTTATAAAATCATCAGAAAATTAGCAAAAAGATTTACAAAAATCATACCTTGATGAATGTCAGTCTTTGACATTTATACATTTGACCCATGTTAAATGTTATATTTACTGATTAGATTTAAAAAAAAAAAAATGAAAATCAATTGCAGATGATTGCAGTGGCACTTTAATTTTTTTGTGTTATGCATAAAGACTCATCGTCCTGTACAGATTGTCCTTTTGGAAGCAAAACTGCAGATCAGAAATTGAGTCAGGGGTGATACTGTAGGAAGTTACTATTTGATCATGCCTGTTACTGAATATCAATCTTAATAAGTAAACCATCCATGTTTGACCTTCACCGTGCAGAATGATGTATGTGTGTGCAGAGTTCATCTTCACTGAAGAGGAAAGTTTCTTTGTGCTCCACTTGAAATCAGAGTTGAAGACGCGTACGTACAAGCATGATTTTGTGATATCACAACTAGTTTGGAGCCAATCCTGCTCCATTTTATAACTTACACAAGTGTGATTTGGAAACTTGATTCCTCCAGTGCACACACGGTGAGAATGGAGAGAGAAAAAGACAGTGATTCATTTTTATTGCTGTTTTCACTTTTTGATGAATCTACAAGGAAAAACACTTATATTCAATTTTGCACAGTTCTGTAGTTGATTACTCTCATTCTCATAATTATATGAAATATAAAAACAATAAACAAATATTAAACAGCAATAATATGTTTTCTTGTGTTTATTTGAATCCAGACATGAAATGCAGCAAGAAATACAAGAACAAAAGTTCAATGAGCAAAATAAACAACTGAATCTAACACTGTACTTCTGCACTGCGACTACAGACTGGAGGGGGCACATTGATTGTTTTTTCTATGGCACGTACTGCTTTGTGGAGGGGACAACACTACGGGTGCTGGAGGTAGCACCCTGGTCATGAAGTAAAAGAGGTAACAGCGAGAACTGATACAGAGAAATGTTACAGGTTCATTGGAATGTAGACACAAGGCCATTGTACTGTAAATACTAAACAAGTCAAGCATCTCACACCACTGGGAGGTACTGCAAGTCACCCTGAGGTAACCGGAAAACAATTTATGGACTGGCTCTCATCAGGAACAGAGGCATGAATTCAGTTTTATTCCAAAATGACGTTTATCCACTTTGGAAAAGTTTAACTTCTTAAAATGTATCATTAAGTATCCATAACAGTAACCCAAGATAACACTCCAGTAATCATTTTGTGAGAATACTGGATATCTCATGTTGGAACAAAACCTTTCAAATGTAAGACTGAGGAGGAAACCACTAAGCTATTTTCAGGATCACCAAACAGATTAGAGTTAATTATTAAACTAAACATGGTTCAATGTGAAGTTTTTCCGTTTCTTTCCGATACCTTCGTCGTCAATCAATGACAGAAAAAAGAAAGAATAATTAAAAATCCTGCAGACCGTGGCCATTTGCTATTCATTTGGTAAAACCTACATCATTACGATCCTGAGCAAAGCACAGAATGTCCTCAACAAAACCTCTGAAGTGACGTATTAACTGTCAGAGCTCTGCAAACCGCTCACAATCTGATGTTCAAATAAACTGTCTGCACAGCTCAGACACACAAGCAATACCACTTTAGATTGTCTTTCACAGTAACAACTACAGCTATGTTTCAAATACACCTTTATTCATGAACATCAAAAATAACATTATTTACATTGTTGCTTATACATCATATATTTGAAAGATATTTTCCTCTTGAGTAGTAAAATACTTCAGTCTAGTGCTCAGGCTTACAGTTAAGTGCTCTGTTATTGAGTTAGGTCTATTATAAGAGATCTGAGGTTCATGCCAAGCCAGTCTCAGGTGGTGCAGCCCTGCAAAGCTGTGTAGCATTTAATTAGTTAACACATCAAACAGTCTGAATTGATTCAATGCAACTGATTATGTTTTGTATTCTTTGTCAAATCCTGTAAAAATGCAGTCAGAGGCTTTAATCGTACATAATTATTGATTGCAAACGCGTTGTCCTACAGCAAAATAAGATGAAATGCATCAACCTCACAGGTGAAATGCTTGAATCTCATTGTGAAGTTAAGCTAAAAGCCTCAGCGAAGGTTTCACATACAAGCATGCGTCTGCATGTCTCTGGCCGTTGTTTACTGCCTGCCTCTTTATGCAACCAGCTTCACATTAACGTACAAGGCAGCCGGGACAACAACAACAACAACAACAACGGCAGCAGCAGCACGTTAAGAGCTTAGAAGTAGTAATCCGCAGCTGAGTCACTATGATACTGGTAAGACGCTATAGAGAGTAAACCCAAATAATGGGTTTATAGGACCATAAAAATAGCACGGAACCAACCAAGGTTATGTATGGCACATCTTTACATCACAAAGCAATATGACATATGGAAGACAGCAAATAAACTCTATGAAAGCAATGAAATTCATGATTGTTGATATGCAGACATTTTTTCACAGAAACAATAGAAATGGGACCTGCAGACGCTTGGAGAACCATTTGTCTTTAACCTTCAAACTTATTGAAACTCTCGGTGGTGCTGTTCCCAGACATGGGAAGATTAAATTCATCACACATTTCACACCCATCACAAGCAGGGACCAGCTAAAGAGCCATTATTAGGATTTGAAATGTACGTATGGTCCCAGTGTACTTGAAGTGATGCCAGTGTTATGCAGGTGTGTGTGTTTGAGAGGAAATCAGAGAAAGAGAGAGAGTGTGTGTGTGTGTGTGTGTGTGTGTGTGGGAGAGAGAAAGAGATGGAAAGATTTATGTGTGTGCTGCTGTGTTGTTTATCTGTGCTATATCTCCCAGTTTTACTCCCAGAGTAAAAGGTACCATATCGGTTCCACAACACACAGTTGTTAAACCCTTTAACAAGATAAAATGCATCTAGGTGATATCCTTTAAGGTCATCACCAAGAGACACTTTTAAGTAGTTTCCCTGTTCTAAAAATAGTACATTTTTAGGCAGTTTATGGATTGAGTTTTTCCAAATTTTGTTGAAGTCTTGGTCAGGAACAGTATTTGTTGAATAGGTGTGTTTGATGTGCAGTCATTGGTCCTCATGTCCGAGGTTTGGTTCATAGATCAATAATTTCACTGCTGACACTGGCAGAGTCGTCATGTCGGCTGACCTCCAGGTAACTCCGCGACCCCGCCGGCCTCCCAGCCCTCCCCCGCACCCTCTCTGAGTCCGGGGTGATGAACGGCCGTGTGTCGTCCACTCCGTCCTCCCCCAGATGCCCCGTTGATGTTCTGGAGGGACGAAGTGACACGGGGCAGGACACTGACGAGGGGACGCTTCCTGCCGCGTTCCCAGCCCACCTGTGACCCTGGTGGGAGGGTGTAGGGGGAGCAGTCACCTGCCTGCTGGGCACACTGCTGAGAACGCTGCCCCCCAGTGGCATGGAAGACTCTGTTGGGGCGTCGCTGCTCTCAGAGAGCAGCTGAGGATCACTGTTCCTGCGGAGCCAGGGCCCTTGGCTGACCCCTGACCCCGGGGAGGGGGACTGTGACGTTTGGTTCACAGGATGAAACAAGCTTCCTCCTACGATCAGGTGCTCCCTGTGCAGGGCTTCGTCGATGCTGCGGGTCAGGTCGATGGGAGACGGGGGCCGCAGATCAAACTCATAAAGAGACAGCGAAGTGTCCCTGTCATGATCCAGACTGCCACTCACTGAGCGCTGTGGGGGGCGGCCCAGCGCCTGCAGTCTCAGCAGGGAGCCTGTGGAGCCGTCAGATATGCCTCGTTCTGCCGAGTGGCCCCGATGGTTGCGTCCCCGGTTGCTGTCTTTGACGCAGCGTGGCTGGGCATTGGCCTGCTCGTGGTTCTGGTTCCTGATCAGACTCTTGCTGATGTCAGCTCCAGAACGCTCCTGGCCAGCCCAGTTGTTAGGCACCTCCCCTGTTCCTCCTCCTCCTCCTCCTCCTCCCACCCCATTACTTTCAGACTTTCTACAGGGCTTCCCCCTCAGGCTCTGGACTATCTTGGACCAGCAGGTATGTCTTTGAGGGGAGCTCGTAGATTGGCCAGGGGACGGCAGGTCTCCTGCTGCTCTGCCATCTGGTCCACCCTCCTCCCTTCCATGGCAACCTTGAGGCCTCCAGAACACCCAGGAACCCAGGAGTAGGAGGAAGAACCCCCAGGCCAGCTCCAGGAGCCGGGCCCAGAAGTGCACCAGCCACCATCCCCAGTTGAAGCGCGTCCAGTTCCCTAGCAGACCATAGAGCCATAAAGTGGCGTGAACATGCAGCCCACAGCACAGTGCCCCCAGAACTGCACACACTGCCAGCACTCTCGCCAGAATCACCCCTATCCTCCTGCTCCCTGTCCAAGCCTTCCTCCTTGCCTCTTCAGGGACTCCAGGGTGGGGAATGGACGGGCAGCGTATACGTGGAAACACATAGCAGAGGAAGCCCAGACAGAGAGCCAGGCCCCAGCACAGGGACAGGACCTGTAAGGTGACGGGCACCACAGGGGACAAGGCGGGGGAAAGCAGATCAGCCGCCAGCAGCAGGGTACACTGCAACACAGCCAGCACAGCCACCAGAGGAGGACGCTCTAAAGTGGAAGGTAACACACTTACTCCTGCCACTCTCAATGCCAGCAGAGCCAGGGCAGCCTGTGTCCACACCAGAAGGTGCAGAGGCAAGTTGTAAAGGGCTGTAACTGCAGGGCGAGGGAGGAATTTCCGTGTGCCATAGGGGTCTATTAGAAAGAGAGCTGCTCTAAGGCCTCCGGCCAGAAACAATAGAGCATTGGCGAGTGCAAGAGCCCCCCGATGAGGACAGTTTGCTCCAGGGGACAGGGTGAGGCCGAGGGCAGCTCCAGCAAACAGGAGGAGGAAGAGGCTCGCTGAGCCATAGACATGGAGCTCCCAGGCGAAAGCCAGCGTCCGGCTCAGATCACCCCAGTAGAGAAGCGTGCCATTAGTGGAGGAACTGCTGCTGGGAATGGGGGCTGGATTAGAAGTAGAGTGGGGAGCTTGGTGAGGGTGTCCTAGGAGAATGGAGCGGTTCCTCTGACCAACACCAGACTGATATGTGGGGCTTAACCTTGTTCGGGCGACAGGTGCAACACCGGTGGCAAGGATGGAAGAGGTCCCTACAAAAACAAAAAGAGAAACAGAGTTTTGGTTTTCAGGGTTTTTTTTAAATATATGAAAACAAAATGTTAAAAGTAACTTCTAAATGCCATTCATCTGAAAAGCAAAGCAATAGTATAAAAGTACATGAAATACTATTCAGAGCCACTAGAGGGCTGTAGCTCACCATCTAAGTCATGAGTGAGAACCTCAGTTCTTCAGTGTAACATAATCGGTTCTGCACAGACACATTGTCCCAGGTCTATATATAATATATAAATATGAAGATCTAGTAAAATTAGCCAACTTGCACAGTCTCATCTATTTTTGAAATCGTATTAAATTTGTATCGCTTCCTTTTTTCTCTCCTCCCTGCAAGTATCAGGTCAGTGTGTTGCTACTCATCCGCTCTGAAACTGTATCCCAAAACATGGAAATAACAGACCTAAACCACAGACAGTGCCCCTTTGTGTGAGCAGAAATGTACAGATTACACATCAGGTATGTATATGTACTCAATAAGGCACACACAACTGCAGTTGTAATCCAAAAACAAGGCAAAATACGTCAGCTAATACCAGCGTACAGGGTGACAAGAATGTTTATTTATCAAAGCAAAAGTCTAATTACGTTATTTTCATTAACATTTCTAAAAAAAGAAAATGCAAAGTCATGCAATAGCAGTCATAACATGTTATAAATCTCAGTATGATTTGAATACTGTGCCACCACGTCATTCACATTCATAAATTCATAAGACATTATGCTGAGCAAAACTCCTCGGAAATAACTGAATAGTAATTGTGCGGCTTAATTTGATTGGATTATATAATTAACAAGAACATCTACGTTACGTAACGCCAAAACAGTGTCACAAAGCATCCACGAAAACTCTCCGTTCAAATCTGCAGTGTTACACAATACACGGCGACCTTGTGGGACAAGACAACACCTTGACGGTGTGGCATCTCATTATCTGTCTGTCTCTCTCTCATCTGATGCATGCAAACACATGCTTCACATTGTTCATGGTGCTCCACCTTATCCTGCTGCAAAACCCTGGAAACACCCAACAGCATTATAATCACGGGGCCATTCATCACTGAGCGCTTTGTGAACTACTCAGACGTAAAGATAACACACAGGGTAAAACAAAAAAAAACAACTATGGAGCACCATGAACTGATGTTAATAATAACACTACTACTATTTAACTTTTAGACTTGATGTATGGTGGAACAACATGATCAGTAGTATAACAGCCACTTGGAGGACGTTAAGCCTGTCCTCACCGTGTAGAAGACACCCATAAAGCTGACACACTAACTAATGACTCACTCCAACATGTGTGTTCACTTCCTGGCTCCCTCCCTCCCATCACACACACACACACATTTCACTTTCAGACTCACACAGGCGAGCGCTGCATACAGGTCACGTACACACTTCTTTATTTATATAAAAGGTATGTTTTACTTCCTTCCCTCAAACACACTTTTTTTTTATTTCTTCTTACAGGAGCAAGATCCAGACACATTCCAGATGTGCTGATCACATTTCACAGCTGGATACACTTACCCCTACCCTTGAGTTTTCTCTCACTGCTTTCTATGTCTACACGCTGCAATGAACTAAAAAATAAATATCCTGTTCCATCTCGTAGGACACAGTCCCCGATACGCATGTGGACAGATATATACATACAGTACAAACTGGTATTGCCATGGAAGCTGGATGTTAATAATTTAAATGACCTGCCAAGGAACCTACTTGAAGACTTTAAATGCGCTCATGGGAGCCCGAGTGTTTAAAAGTCATTAATATGTTGTTCTGGTGGTATCTAAGAGACTGGGTCATGCGCCCCATGTGTCATGCTTTTTCCTTTTCCATCTACGTCTCCTCTGAACTCCCTTCCCTTCATCTGGTTTTCATTACCATTCCCACTCCCTGCATTTCTATGCCTGTACCTTTCTTCCATCACACTTTCACCTACCTCTCATCCACTCTCTCATCTCTATTCCCGACTGTCTCTTTTTCAGACCCTACTTTCCTCTTGTCTATCTCTTTATATGGCTGCGATTCTTACCCGCCCCCTCTTCAACCCTCCCTCTCACCTCCTGCTCATACTTATTCCCTCGCTGTGTCTACCCCACACAACTACCACCCCACTTTCCATGGAAAAGCGTCTCTGCTTTTTCCCTTCCTTTGAAGCCTTTTCCAGATTCTTCCAGTAAAAAAGTTCCAGCTGCACAAATAATTCCATTTTAAATTATCAAAGCATAAAGGACACTTTAAAACTAGTCAACTGCGGAGCAAAAGACGCTGATTTCTTACCCGTCCTTGACGACTGTGCAGTTGTGCTGGCTGCATTTCTTCCCAGTTGTGGTGTTTTGTTGGGTTGACGTGTTGTTTTAGAGGACGTTCTCGCAGCCTCCAGTGTAGTAGTAAAAATACTAGTTGTAGATGTGGTTGTCGCTTGCTGTGTCGGGGTGTTTACTGGTTGTTCTGCAGTCGGTGACTGTTTATAGTTAGAGACAGCGGTGGGAGTCGTGGGTTGCGGTAATGTCACAGCAGTAGAGTCCTGCTTTGGAGCATCTCTGACGGTGGAAGGAGTGTTCTCTGTCAGTTTACCTAAAAAAAGGTGGAAAAGACACATTTCTGACGTCCAAATTCCATATTAACATGTTATTTAATACGCTAAAACAGTATCGTAGTACGCAAATTGCATACTATTTCCGGTGAAACATTACAGTATGCAAACACTGGACACTACACTGGCATAAATATCCCACAATGCAATGCGGTAGTAATGACAATGTTCATAACAGACAATGGCGGACATCTCTGTAACGTCAATAATGCTTCAATATAAATGTAATTTATGAGAATAGTTGAAATATATATATATTTTTTAAGTTTTTCTAAATTACTTCAGACTTCATGATTCTCACAAATCATAACTTGGTCACATGAGGTTGTTACGGGTTACCATGGTTACGCGTCTCCAACCGACAAGGAGGCTCTCTGGAATTAACGTGGTAATTACAGTTTAGTGCGTCCGAAAAGATACATACGACTGTTTATTCACACAGAAGTATGTTGAACGACACATATTGTGTATGTAGTGCATAGTATGTGATTTCGAATGTCCTTGGTGTAAAGATTTTGACCTCAACAACACCTTACTGTCGTGAACCATTTAATGTTTGATTTCTCACCTGTTAATACTACAGTCCGAGGTGTCGCCGGTGTTACCACGGGGGCCGGTGTGGCTCTTGTCTCGGTCTGTGGCGTCGTAGAAATTTTACCGGCTGTTGTAAGCCCAAACAGATGAGGCTTCACAGTCTGACTGTCCGGTGCTGGTGGTGTTTTTACATCAGAAACTTTAGATATCGCCGTCTGTGCCTGTGGCTGATACTGTGCCATTTCATCACCAACTGTTGACTGCGGAGGAACCTCAGGCACAGGCGTCACTGTTGGATTACTACCTGATCCCAACCCCTGTGAATCATCATCCTCTTTGTCTTTGAGTGATCCCTCCTCTGGATCTCCTGTCGTCACTGGCTTATCACCTGCAGAGTCAACGACAGCAGCGGAGAGCAAAGTGGGCAGAGGTGGAGTTGAGCTTTTTGTAGTAGCATCTCCCTTTACAAAAGCCCTGCTGAATGCTAAACTAGCTGTATCAGTCCTGGGCCTGGAGGCAGTTGGTTGAGTTAAAATTGGCCCGCTGCTGAGGTTCTGCGAAGAAAGGGCAGATATAAAAGGAGGAGTGGATTGTGCGGCAGGACGGGACAATCTTTGCTCCTGTTGCGCTGCATTCGCGGTTGTCAGTCTGTCCCGGACTGTAGCTCTGACAGGCACATCACTACGGCCTCTGGAAGGCAAAGAAGGCCAGAATTTAGCAGTCTGCTTGGTTGGTTGAGGTGAAGAGTTAACAGGCAGGTCCAGAGAAGAGGAGGAGGAGGAGGAGCCGATGATGGTCTGGGCATCTGAAGGATGGAGGAAGGAGAGGAGGAAGCCCAGGAAAAGGAGAGACGTGGAAGCCATGGTCTGTCTCTGAGTGGTCCCTCTGTCTGCGTGTCACATCATCCTTCCACTGTGCTGCTGTTGACAGAGGAAAACAGGTCATTTTTACATTTCATGAAATAAAGCAAACTACACAAACACAAACATAAAAAGCACTGTGTATGTATGTAACAAAGACTGTATAAGAAGTGGTCGTAGTCAAAGTGATGTCACCCATTGGTTTGTGGACTGCCGTTTTGAAGCCTTGAGTTTCGCATTTTGGCCGTCGCCATCTTGAACATCACCGAAATGAACATCATGTTGTATTGAAGAAGACTTCAAACTAGCAATTAAGACCATAAACTCTTGTTTACAATGTTTACTGAGGTAATAAATCAAGTGAGAAGTAGGGTAATTTTTCATAGACTTCTATACAATCAGACTTCTTTTTGCAACCAGAGGAGTCGCCCCCTGCTGGCTATTAGAAAGAATGCAGGTTTAAGGCGCTACAGCATTGGCTTCACTTTTAAGACCCAGAGGTAGCCCTTTGGTATGTAAACATACAATAAAATCCTATTTCACCTTTTGCAGAATTTTTGTCTATACAATAGTCCATAGCTAATTTAACTCATGGAATAGTGTAAATCCGTAAGAATAATTCTAATTTGAGAAATGCATGTCGTAGCCTCACTATGCTGATTCAGAGGGCAGGTCACTGAAACTCCCACAAGGTCTTAGCAGCATGACACTGGCGGACACACAGGGTGTGGTAAGGTGTATGGTTTCAGAATACACAGCACGTATGCCGTAGCATACACACACAAACAAAGGCAAGAGTTCACCTCTGTACCACGTTGCACCGTCAAAATGATCAAGCCAAAAAGGAGCCACAGATGGTTTCATTCAGTGGCAGATGGACACATTAACTTTTTTTCCACACTACCACTGCCATAAAAATGTTCTTTGGATGAATATCAGTTTCTTTCTCCTCCAAAGTCTTCAGTTTTTTTGCTCCAAGCAGCAGGACTCTCTACTCTCCCTATTCTGCTAGTTCTGTTTGAGTCATGGATGCCAGGAGCTGACAGCTGTAGCACCGAGTGTGGTGAAGCTCAGAGCGCCCAGTGACACGGAGAGACCCCTGGGCCCTTGAGGATTACACAATCCTTCGATTCATCTAGCTAAACAGCTGCCAGTCGCATCCCCCAACGTGCACTACTTCTTATCAAAAAAACACCCTTTTTCTTTTACTATATGAGCCTCTGACTTACATAAACCTCCCTTGTTCACACCAGCCTCTGCCTATGACTCACAGTGGGAGATAACCTTGGGGAACAGTAAGGATCATACTGAAACTTCAGCTGAAACATTAGGAGGGAAAGCACAGAAAATAGAAATCAGCAGCGCCTATGGGAGAATTCATTCTGCTGCGTATGACTCACCTTGGGTTCATTCACAGCTGCACACTGCGGCTGGCATGTGCATTCCGTGCTCATGTAAGATGTGAGGAATCAGTGTGAGTATATGGAAAAAATGTATGTGTGTTTGCACCAAGCAGGAGGTCACAGTGCATATTGTAAGTATGTGAGAAATAGTGCAATTCAATCTCAGCTTGCTTTTGAGCTCGCCTTGTATTCATCAGTGTTTTGTCTCCCTGTTTACTAGGTGTTGGTGGTGTTACACAAGAGCAGCTGGAGACAGAAACTGGCCATGAGTACAGTAATATAAGTGGTAGTATATCTCCATGTCCACCCACTCACAGTAGCCTTAGTGTTTATTTTCCTTCCTGTCTCGGCCTCCTCTTCTGCTCTCAGTCTAGTCGGCTGTTGGCCAATCCCACCTCTGATTAATCCCTGTTATTCCCCCTTTCTTTCTTTTCCTCTTGTCCCCCATTTAACTGCAGTTGTTTCAACACAGGCCCTGAAGATAGGGAGATAAGGTGGATGTAAGAATGTGGAGATAAGACAAATGAGTGTGCTCACTGAAAGACATGGGATGGAAGGGGCGGAGAAGATGGAGGAGGCATGGTGACGGTAATGAAGCTGACAGTGGAGGGTATACGGCAAGGGGAGGGGGCGAGGTTTGAGGGGATCTGTGACAAAATTAAGACTGAGAGAAATGGCGAGGGCTGTAAAGTTAGAGATAGCTAGATGATATAAACTGACAGAAACGAAGAAGCAGAATATTTTTGGAAAAGAGGAAGAGTCACGGGGAAACTATGTTTCGGGATTAACCGGTTTGTTATGGTCCAAGCGCAGATATGGCAGTCTGTCCAGGAAGGCATGCGGAGAAACTGAGTATGTTTCACCTTTCCTCTGAGGTTAACTGGCAGGTGCGCCGTCTCTGGCAGCCCGGAGATAAACAACCTGACTATTGAGAAATGGCTTTTAGTAAACATACTACTATCTTGATCCAGTGTAATCCAGCATGCGTCATACCATGTGCATGTGTAGGAAGGTGGAGATTAATGAGTCTCAAAAGACATTTAGCCAAACAAGCTTAAGCGAGAGGAGAGAAACACTCTGCTGCTGTATTTGAAACGCTGTCAGCATTAATCTCATCTCCACACATGGGCCATAAACCCACACACACACACACAGCAGCGGTTCCCCAAAATGTTTTTCTTGACTGGATTTAGACAATTTGACATCAAGTTTCCATTGAAGTAACACAAATGGAGTAGATTTAGGCTGATTGGCAGCTCCTCTAAGCAGACTGAATTACAGGCCAGGAACAGCCAACCATGTGTGTTGTTGGATTTCATTTCTAACATAACACTACAAAGACCAGATCAGTGTAATCAGCTGGTTTGGTGTTTGGCTTGAATATAAACCAGCATGCTCTCAGCCCACCATAGCAGATCCCCTTCAACAAAGAGTAAAATAATACAGACAGACTCAGAAATTAGACAGCACATCCCTCTGTGACTGTCCAGGGGGGGCAGATGGATGTAGATGGGTGCAGATGGGTGCAGATGGATGTAGATGGATGTAGATGGATGTAGATGGGTGCAGATGGGTGCACGGTCAGTCAGAGGGACACATAAAATTCTGTATTTCCTTTGCACTGCATGTTGTGTCGATGTCGTCACTCTCTCTTGCACAATACATTCTTTATCCAGAGCAGGAAATGCCCACGCATAATATCCAATAGTACAGCAGCCAGCAACAATCTGAAGATTACTATAAACTCCTTGCCCACAGTATAGACCTGCTGGTTATACAATCACATGTGTCAGTCAGTTCAACAGCAGCTGTTGCTAATCAGTTAATCGTTGTAGTTCTGATGTCATGTCTGATGACCAGCTAATGTCCGTACTTTACAGACAGAGGGAGTGAGGTTTTCTTGAAAATGCTCTCTCTCTCTCTCTCTCTCTCTCTCTCTCTCTCTCTCTCTCTCTCTCTCTCTCTCTCTCTCTCTCTCTCTTGTTTTACCCTGTGGCGACCGTGCAGAGGTCAAAATCTCTCTATGTGTGTGTGTGTGTGTGTGTGTGTGTGTGTGTGAGAGAGAGATTTTAATTGCTTGTGGGGTCTCCTCCATGAACAGGGAAGCTGATGTCAGGGCAACGTCTTTAACCTTGCGACACAATGTGTGTACGTGTTTGTATGTATGTATGTGTGAATGTAGTATATGTGCACGTGTGTGAATGTGATTATTTTGTTTTACTAAATAAAATAATTTATCTGACATTTTCTGTATCATGCAGTTCAATGTTTTGGTAAAAAAAAAAAAAAATTAAGGTTGTAAATATTGACCTGAAAGCCATCTTGGATACGATATATTAAACTGACTGTATGAGAGTTTAACAGTATGCTATTTTATCGCCGTAATAAACGTAATGAGACGTTGCTCCCGTTGATGATACAGCTGCTCTACCATTTTAATGGGCCAATCAGTGATCTGTAATAATTTGCATGGTGATACAAAATCTTTAAAACCATGTAAGCTAATGACAAAAACTCTACAGTAACATAACAAGCTTCCACTAATAAGCACCATAACCAAAAACAAAACAATGTGCCTGCATTGTTTGGCTTGTGAGCACAAAATGACAAAGCATATAAAATAGTAAATGTACAGTATGTACGAGTTACAAAATAGTCGCTGCCACCATGTGTGCACAAATTGATTAAAGAGAACTTTCAATTTAATTAAGCGTGTGCATGTTTTCTTGAAGTGCCAGTGTGGCTTTAATCAATTAGATTGCATAAAAGAAAAGGAGAACAGTGAGACACCAGAGACTGGTGCAGCCATTCCCAGGCATAGCGGGTTTTGATTTATGGTAATTTCTTCACACTGAACAGCTTGTTTTCCCGAAACAAAACTTGGCTGAGAGTCAACATTTTTCAAATAGAAAAACCAGGATATTTTAGTTTAGTTTTCCCGTGTGTTTTCTGCCACACATGTTGTTGCTGCACATTTATGAGTCTCTACATATTTTCTTTATCATATAGGTATATGTGAACGTGATTGTGTGTGTAAAGAAGCCTATGTATCAGTGTCATCTGGTGGTTTTAAACTCCTGTTTTAAGCTTGAAATTGGTCTTTCAGTCTATGTTATCGTTAACAAAGGATAGTGTCTACGGCCATGCTAGCAGCTCTATGAGGCTGTACTTAGGCACATCAGTGATTTGAGCTAAATGCTAATGTTAGCGTGCTAACATGCACACAACAACAATGGTATAATGTTTACCATGTTAGTTTAGCGTGTTAGCAGCATACATTAGATTTGAATCCTATCCTGTCCTTTGTCAGATATTTATCTCTAAATCTTAAATCCATAATACACAGTTTGCCAACAACCCTGCAGCGGGTTATTATAATCTTCTTCCTCATGTCCAGCCATCTTCTATATCACGTCTTTCCAGTGGTTGGCGCAGGCGAGCGCAGCGGCATTTGGTTCGGCCAGGTCATCTTTGGCGCATTGTGGAGCTCGGCTACATCTCATGATGTGTTCCATGGTTTGGGATTTCGCCACACACACATTTCCATTTCCATTTCCATTATGATAATAATATTAATAATAATAATGATAATACATCAGTTTTACATATCACTTTTCAATGTTCTCAGAGACGCGTTGCATACTGTTGAATAAAAAAAAAGAGAAAACAAGCAGTAAACTCTCGAGTATAAGAGTAATATACTCTTAAAATTTTACAAACAAAATGAAAATACACTGAATTCATGAAGAAGAACCTTATTTTAAGTCTTATTTTGATGCAACGATTTGTTAATTAGCAGGAATGTACCATTTAATTTTGGGTAAAACGTTTTAGTACAGTTTTATTTAGCTTCTCGGAGATGCACTGTGAATAACGACAAGTTTATTTTGATGCAAATATTTGTACATTAGCAGGAATGTATAGCACAACATGGAAGTGAAAGCAATTCTCCATCTGTTTAAATTTGTACAATAAAAATATTTTATCACAAAACTCAATGAATAATCGTGATAAATAATCGTGACCTCAATATTGATAAAAAAATAATCATGCTTATCATTTTGGCCATAATTGTGCAGCCCCTACAACAACACCACCTTAGCTTTAGCTCCAGAGTAAATGTAGCATGACTAA
>CAKAOI010044849.1:0-10975 GCA_916701655.1 Sebastiscus albofasciatus | reverse complement strand
GATGTTACTGAGTCAGATATTAAATTTCATTGACAAATTAGTCAAAAATGTAACCCTCTGAGGTCTAAGCCATTTTTCGCTATTTTTGTTCCACCTGGTCTCCTTTTGTAATAATTAATGTAGAATCTTAACTCTGTAATACACAATCATGACATTTACATCTTCATATGACCATAAAGACAAGAGACAAAACAAAACGGAAATTGAATCTCACAGAAATGTATCCAAACCACAGAAAACAACTTTTTGTCATGTTCTGGCTTTGCCAGTCTCTTGTTATTAGTTATGTTTATGTGATTTTGGTTTGTGTTTGGTTTCTTTTATATTCTCATTCCAGTGTTTCCCGTTTTATTTTGTAATTCACTCCCCGTGTCTTGTCTGGTTTTACTTCCTACCTTTGTTTGTTTTCCCGCCTTTGTTAATTGTCTGCCCCGCCCTGATTTGTTTCACCTGTGTTTAATCAATGTCCTGTATTTAAGTCTGTGTTTTCGCCTTGGTCTTTGTCAGTTCGTTTGTCTCTCCAGCCCCGTCTGCCTTGTCCTCTGTGTTACTTATTACCTCCTGCCCTGATCCTGGTGTTCCTCGTGTTTCCCTGGTTGGTGGTTTTTGGTTTTGTTCTTTTGTACTTTGTTCCCCTCCCTGCCTTTTGTTGTTTGGATTTTTCAGCTTGAAATTATTAAAGCTTGCTTTTATTTTAAACTACTTTCCTGCCTGTAACTCTGCGTTTGGGTTCCCCTTTAAATTCATACACCACATGACACTTTTGGGCTTTTGAAAAATGTTCTCACAAATTTTGGGTATCGGGGGGGGGGGGAATAATCATTCCAACCAACACAGATCAAAAGATATTTGATTATTTTCAGTGAAGTCCTGATGTTTTTCAAAAGAGTATCTGTGTTTCACATCTCACACAGTACAATATACATATTGATATTATATATAATACATCATCTGATACCTTGAATAAAATCATAAAATACTCTCCCTGCCCAAATGAACACCAAATGTACAATATAAAAACTGTCCATATTTTCATTTGTATTTCAAATATACTGAAAATAAATGTAAGCCAGCTAAATTATCAGCTGAATGAATTCTCTCTTGATAAGCCATCTCTTCATCTGCTCCTGATTCTCCTTCATCTTCACTTTCCAGAATAAGTGCAAGAGCTTCTTCGGTGCTGTATCGGCGCCTTGATGCCAGGTTTGAAAAGCAAAAATAAAATAAAGTCACAAAATCAACAGTTTTCTTATGCGCATATAGCGGTAACCCTCCAAAGTGTGCTCTCTCTCTCTCTCTGTGCGATGCATCTACTGTGCAGCGGCTCCCTTTCTTTCTTTTTTCTTTCTCTCTTCCTGTTCCTTTGCATATCAAGCAGACTGTGTAATGTGTAAAAACAGAATAACAACTATAGCCATGGATGGCTCAGTGTATAATCGCACACACACACACACACACACACACACACACACACACGCGAACACACACACATACGTGTTTATAGACAAAATCAGGACTTTTGAAAAAAACGTGACAAATGGGGACATGTCTTCCCCAAGGTCCTAAAGACCTGGAAATCAAAGTATTTCCGAGCCATACTTCTACGAATACATCCATCTGTTGAGATTTTGTCTAAGGTTATATTTTGGTGAGACCTGATTTTAATGCTACGGAGGCTCTAGAATACTGTGGTGAGCCTCGGAAAAATGAGGATGACAAAAATGTCTGAGCGTCCTGATATTGAAGGTGTGTTATCATAGAATTGTCCCCATTTGTCATGAAAACAAGTACACACACACACACACACACACACACACACATATATATATATATATATACACCGACCTCAGGGGGATAAATACATTAATCAGAATGGGACAATTGTTATTGTGATATCCACTGATGACTTTCACATGGGGTGGCCGTGGCTCAGAGGGTAGAGCAGGTTGTCCACCAATCGGAAGGTTGGTGGTTTGATCCCCGGCTGTTCCGGGTCACATGTCATTCAGCAAGACACTTAACCCCGAAGGCATAGCCAGTGTGAATGAGATTAGATCCTGATGGGTAAAGTTGGCACCTTAGCAGCCTCTACCATCAGTGTATGAATGTGTATGTGAATGGGTGAATGCTGACATGTAGTGGTCGGAAGACTAGACTATATAAAAGCAAGTCCATTTCACATGTCAGCTTTTTTTAATCTAAGATGCTCTATAACAAAGATGACGCATTACAAGCTCTGCCAATGAAATGATAAACACTTTCTGTTTCCTAAGTGGGCGTGGTCATGGCGTGTTTGCCTCTTCCCGCTATGCCTCCAACTCGTTTGGAAGTGTTGTGAACGTTGTGTGGATGGATGAAAGCATATTGGGTTATATTTGCGTAATGTATTATTTTTTTCTTTTGCTAACATTAGATATTTTCAAAAGCTGTTAAACCACTGTGCTTGTATCTGTCTGTGTATTTTGTCAGTTCATTAGGTCCATTAAAAAGTGTGTGACAGTGATCCAACAGTACACTTCACATGCAAATCTGTGCACTCTCGCACTATGCATTTGCATTTGTCATCTGGGAGAGCGCCAAAGGGCTTTTCAGTCTTGTCCATTATACTGTACATCATAACATGCGGTCGATTTGCAGTCTAATAATACTAATAATGCCTTTAATAAGTTATTAATCAAAGAACATACTGTAAATATACACATGAGGAGCAATAAACTGCTGCATAGACTTCTGTCAGTCACCAGAATTTGATTTCCCCATGTGGGTCCTGATGATGCAGGATGACAATCGCCAAAACTGTCCAATCAACGAGTTACCTGACAGTCTGTATAACTTCAGTAAAACTCAGAGGACCGGCTTTTCACTTAAAGGAGAAAAGCTGGTCCACCTTAACAGCCCACCTCAAGAGAGTCTGAGCCAGCGTTGCAAAATACAGGAAGTTGGCTCCGGTCTGGAGCTTGCTTGAGCTGAGGAATTGTAGTGTTTATTCACCGACAAATAAACTGCACACACACTGCTACACTTATGTTCACAGCTATAACGCCACCAACAACCTCACACTCACCGCCACCACACACGGTCTGCCGGACAGTCGCTAAAGTTGCGCCGCGCTGACAGACTGTAGGTGTGTGACAATGGCGAGCATGAAGCCACCGGCAACACTAGAGCTGCTAACGTAGCACAAACATAAACCCGTCTAAACTAAACTAAATTTGCGGTAGAGAGTTACTGGGAAAGTGGCTGCATGTCCGCGACACTACACGCAACACCATGGCTGCTACAGTAACACTCCCAGATGGGTGAACTCGGGACTCTGCAGACTTACACTGCAGCTGGCGCACCGCTGTATGCGAGGCACTAATCTTGTCGGTTAACGGTTAATAATCAATTAATGAGGAACGGTTATCGGTTAATTTTTTCTATCAAAATTAGCATCCCTAGTCGCATGCGTGCGAGTATACATAACAAGGCTGTAAAGGTAGATGATTCGGCGTGATAATGTTTAGTAGTCTCATTTAGCCACTTGTTAGCAACCGCCTTTTTTAAAAAAACATAAAAGCTTCAAAATTCATGATATTTATTGATGTATTTTATGTGTAAGACAAAACATTAAAATCTCTTAAGCTTGTGTTAACTACCGACATTATTTCAGGCATCTAACTAAAAAGCCATTCGAAAAACAACTGACTTCCAGATGAGGGAACTGGAAGTGCTAAAATGTTAACTAATTTCCAGGTTTTAGGACTCATTCCTGTAGCACTCTATACCGATGCTTTGTCACGATCCTAGGCATCTGATAGCGATGCACAAGGCACCCTTTGGCATCTTATTTGAGACGCGCCAAGTTTTCAAGTAACTACAATGTAAACCCATCCACTTCAATATTTAACATTCAGAGATAATGGTCGAGGAGTGTGGACACACATAGGGCGGTTGGGAGAGGTGATGGACTCGTCCAAAAAACACAGGGCTTTCATCCAGGAGGCCGCTGTTCGTGTCACATGTGAAACCAACAACATGTTGATCGTCTTTCTGTTCACAACGTTAAATTTCATTTTCACTTTACAAACAGCAATTTTTAGCCAAACCATGATGTTTTTTCCTAAACCTAAATAAGTGGTTTTGTTGTCTAAGCAAGTAAACTGGTCGCAGTAAACCACGTGTTTACTGCAAATAATCAGAACACACGTGTGAACCATTCCTGCCTCAGCTTCCAGACCGTAGTCGAGAAGCACAGGGGGGACTTTGTTTTGCCATATACATGAAAGGGAGAAACTGACATCAGTAAAGTAGCATTATAATTAGCATATAAACACAGCATGGTACTGTAGTCTCTTCAAAAACATGGGTTAGGACAGAAATGGACAGTCTCTACATAGAAACCAGAGAAGAACAGATAAGAACAGTATGTCAACGATGTACACCACATTGGTTTGCTCCTTAAAACTAGCCACATGCCAACTGCCTAGGGTATTAATTCAGCCAGCCAAAAGCACATTTGACTTGCCCTAAATATCCCTAGAACAGTGGGAATCAGGTAATACATTTATTATAAAACTAATATAAGAACTACTATAGAACAACAACCTCTGAACTTCCCATTCAGCCTCATCACAGTCCAGACCTTTCTAACAGTGTTAAAAACTTCCACAATTGTTGCTAAAATGCTAAATTGGTAATTAACAATTTCTCTATCTTGAACTCTATAGCTAAAAAAACAAACGGAAAGACCAGTTATTGCTTACTTTTCTTGTACACACACATGCACACAATGAATGGACAGCACACTGCATACCATGTAAGCACTGTTTCTGTCAAAACCTGAGAACAGGGGACCAATGAAACCAAAAAGGAAGGTCAGGAGCTGTCAAATCACATCTGCCATGAGAGGGGATTTAATTACATGAGGGTTACAAATTAACTTTTTTTTTTTAGTCTTCCACAAGCTGCTAGCTTGACAGCTGTGAGTACTAACAATAGCCATATACGCTGTTCACGTTCATTATGATATATACGTTCATAATGATGATTTTGGGAGAGTGGCATTAGAGGGAGGCCTGAAGCAACGGACTTGTGGACTTGGCAACTTTCTCGCTAAATTTGGGGACTTTTGGAGCTAGTGCCGTTAGCTATTTTCATTGGAAAAGAATTGGCAATACTCGGCTGAGTTTTTTGGTTGGATAATTTTGAAACAAATCTAGCCCACTCTTGCCAGTTTCTGAAGATCACCGACCCTGCCTTTAAGGTCAAAGATTTACTATTAACACAAGTGAAGAAACACACTGGGATAAGAGGAAAATACAACCAGGAAAGATCAGTCAGCGGGCATCATCAGTAATCTGGACAAGGTAGGCATATATCACCAGATAACTGTATTTCTATAATATGCTGTTTTTCAAAATAAGCTCACTTTCCAGTGGGGTTTAATACTTGTTTAAAATGCAACATGGAGCGGACATTTGTAAATGGACTTGAAGTCAGTGGTGGAAGAAGTATTCAGATCCTTTACTTAAGTAAAAGTAGCAATATCACACTGTGAAAATACTCATCATGTATTCAAACCTTACTTAAAATGAGCACAATCTTAACATGCAACATAGACATTAATGCAGCAGTAATATTAATCCAAAAACATCAAATATAATGTAAAACACTGAAAAGGAACATTTTACTGCACAATGAGTACTTTGACTTTTGATACTTAAATTCTTTTATATGATATAAGCTATAAGATCATCATATGATTGTTGTAGTATTGCTGTCCTGCGAGAACCACGTAGCTCCAAAAAGTCAAGTTGAAAAGCTCCACAATCGCCTGTGGGCGTAGCTCGCTCGCCACCCAGCCAGTGACCCTCACAGACTGGCTACACAGCAGCAGGACGTGGCGAGGGAAAGAGACGCCTCTGACAGGGCAGAGAGATGCCTGCTGAGACAGCATGACCCTTTTTAACATTACCCTAATGTTGAAAAAGCAGTTTAAGTAAATTTTACAGAGTTGTGTTTTATATTTACCGTCTCCAGTCTTACTTCACTATGAGCTTGTTTAAGGGGTGGTGGAGCTAAACATGCAGTATCTTATAAAATGAACAAAAATTGGTCACAATAAAAAAAAAATCAAAGTTGTATTGTTCAATAATATTGCAATAGTGGTATGAGTTTGTTTTTTTGTCCAGTGCTTTAAGAGCTGGTTTAAAGGCTTAAGCCTGGTCTAGCATACTGCAAAATATTTCGCTTTAACTGTTTCATACTGCATACTACTGAGGAACGCAGTATGTACTGTATACTGCGTTCGTCAGTAGGGGATTTCGAATACAGCCTTTGTCTTTTTTTTTTTTAAAGATGGACGCATTTTCTCGACCAGAACTGTTTGATTTCCACGGAGTCCCGATGATTCACTATTTCACAGACAACTGGGAGAACGTTCAAAACTTTCAGGCCAGGCCAGATGATATACTCCTTGTATCATACCCCAAAGCAGGTCAGTTCACAAACATGAATAGAATGTGCTTTCCTTTATACAGTAGCTGTGGATTAGATGTGTATATGGAGGTGAGGGGTTTGGATTATCTTATTTAATGATCCTGAATTTCCCCTTGGGGATAAATAAAGGCTTATCCTATCTGTAGTTAATGTTTATAGTACTATTTTATCCTTTTTATTTTCCTCCGTCTTTCTTTTAGGAAACACATGGGTCTCCTACATCGTTGACCTGCTGTGTTTTGGTCAGACATTTCCAGAGCGTGATACATCCCTCACTCTCAATAAAAGGGTGACAGTCTTGGAGATCGCCATCAATGCTCTGCAAATAGGTTGAATTAACAATCACATACTCACTGTTATATGAGCTCAGCCTATCACTGTAAGCTACTGAGATGTCTCACCCTGGAGTGACCTGGGGCCTGTTTCACAAAAGCAGAATAAAGAAATCCAGGATAAGAGAGAAAGCGAGGCTTAACCTAGTCTAGTCAGTTCATCCTGGCTTAATCCGTTTCACCAAGGCCAGTAGAAACTACGGCAGAGTAGACGCAGCAACACCGTATTAATACCTGATGACATCAGTGACTTTCCTTGCCTATACATGAGCCCAGGATATTAACACAGCGAGACCTAATGTATACACAAGAATAACAATTGCATTTCTGGTTATTCCAACACCATATTTGTCTCTTATGCTCACCATATTTCTTATGTCACAAATATACAAACACTTTTACGCCATGGTGGTAATTTTCAGCCTTTTATTTAAATCAGTAAACTAAATTGTACACATTGAATCACACGCCATTGGGTTGTATTATAAAGGTTGTGTGACAGGGAATGTGAAATAACTTAATGATAATTTGTGCATTCATCTTTATCATGATATCTAACATTTGATGTGTAGTTGCATTGTGTTGTTCTACATTCACTGATATTTACTATTTCAATAATTTATAGGACCAAAGCCTTCTGCTGGCCCTATTCCTCCATTCGTCAGAGGAACAGAGGTGCTGGACAAGCGCTTCACCTTTCCTCGAATCATTATGTCTCATCTGCCAGTCCAGTTTTTGCCAAAGTCCTTTTGGGAGCAAAACTGCAAGGTTACAAATGCCCTTCAAGTACAGTATCAATAGTTGACAATTGTACTCTTTCAGCCAAATTCCTGTGTTATACAAAATTAAGAAAGAAAATAGGTGTGGACATATTCTCAAGAATTTAAAGCCAAGGAGATAATTCAAACTGCCCACACAGTTTATGCATAGAGGATAACAAGTTTGATTAAACCAAACTTTATTATCAGGATTATACATACAGGAATTATCAAAGGACTGACTACAGATCTTGACTAGGTTTATGTCTCTCTAACTGTTACATTCTTGTCATTATGTTATTAAATTATTTTTTTAAACTGTGTTTAACTTCAGCAAAGCAACTTCAGCAGCATATAGGATTTCTTATTTCATGTGAAGGCTGAATAATAACAAAAGGAAACAATGACATCTGATGCATTGGTACCTCCAGCTACAAGTGCAGCTGAGTCATGATCATAAACACTTAGGTATTCCATGTTTCATGCAATACTGCTCTTCAGATAATGTAAGTGTTTTCTTGTTGTGTAGATCGTCTACGTGGCCCGCAATGCAAAGGACTCTGTGGTGTCTTATTTCCATTTCGAACGCATGAGCAAAGTCCACCCAGAGCCTGGAGAGTGGAGCAGCTACCTCCAGAGATTCATGGAGGGAAAGAGTATGTAGGAACTGTAATAAACATGCTTGTATTGGAGATGCATAGACATCCTCAACACTCTTCATGTTCCTTCATTTATTGTTCTGTTGCTTCAGTGGTGTTTGGATCCTGGTACGACCATGTGAGCGGCTGGTGGGAGAAGAAACAGAGTAATCCAAAACTCCATTACATGTTCTTTGAAGATCTGGTTGAGGTAATTTAATTGTTTTAAGGGTTGTCTTTGTGTAAGTTTGTGTGTAACTTTGAGCTCTCATACAATTCAAGTTACTTTTCCAAAATGGAGTAGAGTAACTCCAGTGACTAATCATGTCTGACATAGATTATTTCTCCTAAAGTAAGAGGCTGTATGTATAGTAAATACAGAAATTGGCAAAAACTGACTTTGTCGAAGTGAATGTTCGTTTCATGAGAAGATTAATACCACTCTCATATCTGTCCACTGAAAAAGCTACAGTCAGCAGCCAGTTAGCTTAACGACTGGAAGCAGCTAGTCTGGTTATGTCCAACGGTACCTCTCAAGCTCAATAATGAACACGTCTTATCTGTACAAAAACTGAATCTAAATTGGCGAAATGTTTTTACACTTCAATTTTTGTACAGATTAAACAACAGAATCAATGTTATATGTGGCCAAAGGTACTAGTTTCTTCTTCATTGTGGCTCAGGAGGTAGAGCGGGTTGTCCACTAATCCAAAGATCGGTGGTTCAATCCCCGTCTCCTCCAGTCCGCAGTTATGCATGCACAATAATACATACGTGCGCTGTATGTTTCAGTTTGTTTGGGACCGGAGCCATGGCAGAAAGAAAAACAAAAACGCTCAAAAGCATGGCGCTATCCCTACTAAACCTGAGGGGATGCACCCTATTTTTGTCCTGATAATGCTACACTGTGAACAACAAATCCGTGTTGGAATCAGCAGGAGGAGAGTTATTAACGTTACTTGTTAGCAGCCGGTGGGCAGCACATGTTCAAATGTAATCTCGTAAAATTAAGTTTTTGGCAAGAAACTTGAATAAATCCAGTTGTTTGAAGAGATGTTTTCACAGCAATATAAAATAGACATTAGAGAGGGAATTATGAGCTATTTAACTTCCTAACAGCTTGCCAAGATCTTTTTTGATCAAAGCTAATATTTAAATAATCATAATCATTTTAATTGTGTTTTTATGCAAATAACCATTATAGATAGCAAACTACAGTACATAAAATAGGGCTTCCCTGGAAGCCACAGTGTAATTTGAACACTGTAATTTACCATGTATATAATGATATTTGTGTAAAATGTATTGAACATTGAATGGCATCAGATCTAAAATGTTATTCCTTCATTTAGAGCATAGATTTCAAAAGTGGCAGATAAAATTTCTGAGTGGCAGACAAAAAAAAATACTTGCCTGACACAGTGACAGTCAGTGAAAAAAGTTAATTTCAGACTCTGCATACAGCTTTATAATTAAACACTGGTATCGGATCGGTATTCAATATCGGCCGATGCCCAAAGCCTTTGTATTGCTATCGGGACTGAAAAAGTTGGATCGGTGCGTCCCTAGTTGTCTGCGCATGTGTTTGTGTGATTTAGAATCTCCCTGTTCAGGTTACTTTTCCGAAGCTCTGCACTAGCTGGTGATAGTGTGATGATAATATTTGACTTTTGTGTTTCCAGGATACTGGACGTGAAATAGAAAAACTCTGCTGCTTTCTTGGTTTGTCTCCTTCGTCTGAGGAGAAGGAAAGAATTACAGGCAGAGTGCAGTTTGATGATATGAAAGAGAACATCATGGTCAACCAGTCAAAGTTTGGACTGCTGGATTTCACAAAGTCTTCCTTCATGAGAAAAGGTACAGTGAACAGTGAGATGCATTACATGCGGCATGACACAAAATCAGATCACTACCATTAGCTAAAACACCTGTCTGATTTTCATTCTCCAGGGAAGGTTGGTGACTGGAAGAACCACTTCACTGTGGCCCAGGATGAAAAGTTTGATGAGGACTACAAGCAGAAAATGAAGAATCCTTCACTGCAGTTTCGTACTGAAGTTTAGAAGCCTGGATGAGCATAATGTTCTCAACTGTGATTCATTTGATAATAATGTTGATGTTACTGAGTCAGATTTTAAATTGAATTGACAAATTAGTCAAAATTTTAACCCTCTGAGGTCTAAGCCATTTTTTGCTATTTTTGGTCCACCTGGTCTCCTTTTGTAATAATTAATGTAGGATCTTAACACTGTAATACACAATCATGACATTTACATCTTAATATGACCATAAAGACAAGAGACAAGAGACAAAACAAAACGGAAATTGAATCTCACAGAAATTTATCCAAACCACAGAGAACAACTTTTGGGCTTTTGAAAAATGTTCTCACAAATTTTGGGTATCAGGGGGGAAAAATAATCATTCCAACCAATACAAATCAAAAGATATTTGATTGTTTTCAGTGAAGTCCTGATGTGTTTTGAAAGAGTATCTGTGTTTCACATCTCACACAGTACAATATACATATTGATATTAAATATAATACATATGAGATTGCTTGATATAGCTACAGTGTTTGCAACATCATCTGATACCTTTAATAAAATCATAAAATACTCTCCCTGCCCAAATGAACACCAAATGTACAATAGAAAAATTATCCATAATTTCATTTGTATTTCAAATATACTGAAAATAAATGTAAGCCAGCTAAATTATCAGCTGAATGAATTCTCTCTTGATAAGCCATCTCTTCATCTGCTCC